>JASCZW010003579.1:0-306338 GCA_034211315.2 Aedes japonicus
GTTACGATGACGGTCACGTTTCGGACTCTTAATAGCAAACCCGTTTTTTTGCTAGAGTAGGCTTTAAGCTGAAATATTTGTTTATTTAGTTTCATGTTGCTTTTTGTGGTTTTAGGTTACTTACATTTATTGTCTTCTACGCTAACTGTCCGTCTAACTTGTAACAAACAAATTATAGCTGTTGTGAATGTGCCTTTATAAATAATGTAAATTAGGATCTAATATTTTTCATGGATGTACTAGTTACTTACGTTTAATTTAGCAACAAATTACACACTACAGCTTTTATAATTTAAGGTATTATTTGCAAATTATAGAATAACAAATTTTAGGTTAATCAATTTCAGGGATAGTAATCTACTGCTTGGCTTTATGGCTTTGTATAATGTGAAACAATAAAAGGTTCAATTTCTCTTCTCATTTCTCATGACGTTTCTTTCCTATGTCATTCGATAGAAGCAGTAGCGTTAGTCGGTAACGGGGGGTCTTGAACCGTTGCGCACACACCCGCCCGTATTGCTTGAAGTCCTGCCTTCAGCTATACTAGTTTGATCCAGCACGTCCAAGATCGCCAGTTTAGTTACCGGCCGATGATATACGCCTGCTCCTGTCTTCACGTCTGCGCTTCTTATTCGTCCATCTTTCCCTGGATACACTTTCACGATTACGCCTCGTTCCCAACTGTTTCTCCTAGCCTCGTCCACCACAATTACTAAATCTCCAACTCGTATTGGCTTCGCTTCACCGAACCATTTTGACTGCCGTGTGATAACCGGTAGATATTCGGTTATCCATCGACTCCAGAAACGGTCCAACATCACGCGAACATGATTCCAATTAGCACGAAGCGCTGATTTCACATCAACAGGATCCACCACCGGTTGACATATTCCAGTTGAGCTGAGAAGCAGGAAATGGTTCGGAGTGAGTGCTTCACTCTCGGCCGAGTCCAGCGGTAAATACGTAAGCGGTCTTGTGTTCACGATCGATTCAGCCTCCGTTATCACCGTAAGGAAGGTTTCTTCATCTGGATTCCTAGGAACCTCCATCGCGGTCAATGCTGACTTCACTGACCGCACCAGTCTTTCCCAAACGCCGCCCATGTGGGGGCGTACGGAGGATTCATCTTCCATTGCGTCGCTGCGTTCGTAAAAGTCGTAGCCAACTCTTGGTCCATATTCCGGATTTCTTCACGCAATTCCTTCCGCGCTCCTTGGAAGTTCAACCCTTGATCCGAATATATTTCCAACGGCGCACCACGGCGAGCTATAAATCGGCGTATGGCTAACTTACATGACTCCGTAGTCAACGTGAAGGCTACCTCTAGGTGAACAGCTCTTGTCGTGAGGCAAGTGAACAATGCCACCCATCGTTTAACATTGCTGCGTCCAATCCGTATTGTAACGGGCCCAAAATAGTCCAGACCGGTGAATGTGAATGCCCTGATGTAGGGTGTCAAGCGCGCTTCAGGAAGTGGACTCATTCGAGGTGGTTGTGGCACTGCTTTGCGCAGTTTACACAATCTACAAATCTTTGTTGCTTTCATAACGGTTACTCTGAGCTTCGGCACGTAGAATCGCTGTCTAAGTTCGTTCACGACGGTTTCGTTGTTAGCGTGGGAGAACCTTCGGTGGTATTCGTCGATGATCAGTATTGTGACGTAGTGTTCCTTCGGAAGAATCACTGGAAACTTTGCGTCTTCCGAAATCCCGATAGCTGCACCAATTCGACCATCTTTACGAATCAATCCATCAGCTGCAAGGAATGGGCACAGCTTGTAGATTGGGCTGCTCTTCTCGATTGGTTTTTGTGACTGCGCCGAATCCTTTTGCTCTGACTTCAGCGCAGAATATTCTTGCGAAAATGCCTCGAGTTGAACCAGTTTCAGTATCGTTTTCTCTGCTTCCTGCAACTCTTGGCTGGATAGGTTTACTGAATCCGGATACGGCAACATATTCTTCTTCTTCTGGCAATTAATTTGAAACCGTCGAACATATCCAATGGCTCGCACTAACCGTTCCCACTTAGAAAAACGCTCAAATTGAACTGTACCGCTGACGGAACACCGATGAACGGCTACTGTAGCCCGCATTTCCTCCGTAGTGCTCAATTCTCCTCCACGGCTTGGCCATTCTGATTCGTCCCGATAGAGAAATTCCGGCCCGCACAACCACCTTGCAGCTTCTGATGCATCAGGACCACTACCCCATTTTGTCGCTTCGTCAGCAACGTTCCATTTTGTAGGCACCTTTCTCCAATCTGTAACATCAGTTGACTCTAGAATTTCGCCGATTCTGAAAGCCACAAACTGATGAAAACTCCGTTGATCTGCTTTGAGCCAGGCTAACACGGTGTTTGAATCGCTCCACAGTATTTTTCTACGGATGGGAAGGGTGTGGCTCGATACAACCGTCTTCATCAATCTCGTTCCAAGAACCGCGGCCTGTAACTCTAATCTAGGCACGGAAAGCTGCTTGAGCGGCGCTACCTTCGTTTTAGATGAAACGAGACTACAACGTGTTGTTTTGCCGTGAATTACTCTGAAGTACGCTGCGGCAGCATACGCACCTAAGCTTGCGTCCACAAAAACGTGGAGTTCTAAGGTTTCCAGTGACGCCACGTCATATCCTCGGAAATAACAACGATCAATACGAACTTGTCCTAAACTGTGTAGTGCCAAACCCAACGCTTCCATGGCTCAAATAGCTCATCAGGTATTTTGTCATCCCATCCGATACCAGATCTCCAAACGTCTTGTATTAGGATTTTACCGTGTATGACGAAATGCGCTACCAATCCGAGAGGATCAAAGATGCTCATAACCAGGCTTAGCAACTGTCTCTTCGTAGGATAAACATTACCGTTAAGCAATTGCTTCAGGTCTTCACGAAACTGTATTGCGAACGTAAAAACGTCCTCCTTCGGCAACCAGATCATACCCAGAACTCGTTCAGCAGCATCTTCTTTTCCCATAACGAAGTTTTTCGTCGTTTCTTTCGATTCTTCACCGATTTGCTGCAACACGTCCGTACTGTTGGATAACCAATGTCGCAGTTCGAAACCAGCGCATTGATGTAATGCTTTACTTCCATTGCGAGACCTACTGCTTCCTCGACGGTATCTACACTGTCGAGATAATCGTCGACGTAGTGGTTCTCGCACACCGCAGTTGCGGCCCTCGGAAACTGTGTTGATAGTTCAGATGCGTTGAGATTTTTTGCAAACTGTGCGGAGCTTGGCGAACAGGTTGCTCCAAATATGGCGACGTCCATTACAAACACATCCACTGGTTTGGACGTATTGTTTCGCCACAAGAATCGTTGTGCCTGACGATCTTCTGGCCTTATCAGAACCTGGTGGAACATCTCTTTAATATCGGCATTGATGGCCACCTCTCTCTGCCGAAATCGACTAAGGACTGTTGGTAGGGACTGCAGTAGGTCCGGCCCTTTAAGTAGAACAGAATTTAGTGAAACTCCTTTCACTGTTGCAGCAGCATCCCATACCACTCGAACTTTTTCCGGTTTTTTAGGGTTAGTCACCACTCCCAGTGGAAGGTACCACACTTGACTCGGTATGGTATCTTTAAGCTCCTGTTCCGTTGCCTTATGGGCATAACCTTTGATGAGATAATCCGCAATTGTGCTCCTCACCTTGTCGTACAAAACAGGATCTTTCGATAGCCGCTTTTCGAGGCATTGTAGTCTTCTCTCCGCCATAGATTTGCTGTCAGGAAACTCTATGCAATCATATTTCCATAACAGACCAGTTTGAAACTTTCCAGACGTGGTTCGAACTGTCGTTGCTTCCATTATCTCGCGTGCTCGTTTTTCGTTCGGTGTTTCAGCAATGTTTGCTAAAACGCCAGCACCTTCAATCGTAAAGAATGATTTAACCAAATCATGAAGATCCTCATCCGTTGGCCGATTGCATATGTGCAGTATTCGGTGTGGCAGCTTGGAATCTAATTCTCCTGATTTCCCATATAGCAGCCAACCGAGCCGCGTTTTGGCAGCTACTGGTTGATCACCACGGCCTTCACGAAGTTTCAACGTTGTCTTCAGCTTCGTGTTGTCTAAACCAATTAATATTCCTGGAACAGCATTGTCATAGTTCGCAATAGGAAGGCCTTTCAGGTAGGAGAATTTCGATTGAAGTTCGTCGAAGTTAATGGTTTGATGCGGTAGATCTAGACTGGAAACTGTGTGCACACCCGTCATTGTGAAACGCTTGCCGTTACTACCGGAAATTTCCAGTTGCACTCTTCTTGATTTATCTTCGGTACGCTTTACACCATTGGTCCACTGCATACAGAGAGGAAACACTGCTCCGGTAACTCCGAGTTCCTTAGCTATAGAACTTTCCAACAACGTGGAATCGGATCCTCCGTCCAAAAAAGCAAAGGTATTTACCGATTTACCATTAGCGTGAAGGCAAACTGGCATGATGCGATAGAAGATTTTTTGATGCAAATGTTGATGAACCGTCACTACGCCTGTAGTGGAAGATGGTACGGAATTTTCGGAGTTACTTCCGCTTTGGGGGTTACCAGGGTGGAGGAATCTGTGATGATTTCCTTGGCAACCATCAGTCCCACAAAAGGGAGCCTTGCATGGCCACTTACCATGTGGGTATAAACATCGCTTACACAGATGTGCTTCTTGCACAGCTTTCCAACGTTCTGCGAGATTTTTCCCCTTAAAGGCAGAACATTCCTTCGGTTTATGACCCTGTACCTGACACACTGCGCACGGACGCATTTTAGGAGCTACCGATGGTTGTGATTCTACCGAACGTCTTTCTTTGTTGTTGCCTTTCTCGAATCGATGTTGGTCATTCTGGTCGGTTGTCTCCGAGCGAACGGAATTTACAAATGCCTTTCCTTTTTGTCGATCGAATTGGTTGCTCTCAGATACTCCACTGGATACACTGCTCGCCGCGTTGATTATCACGTTCATGTAGTTTGCAAACGTACGAAGATCCGCTACCGCTACTGACTGCTTGTGCAACGCCCATCCTAATTTAACGTTGGCTGGTAGTTTATCCACGAGTTCCTGAAGCAGAATTGGGTTGGCCAAATGCATTTCTTGTCCTGCTGATACTAGATGTGCACAAAGATTGCGCACCACTAACCCAAAGTTCACCAATGTGTCTAATTTTTCTGGTTTCGGTGTGGGAGTACTCCTAACGTCGTTTAACAAGGCATTTATGATGACATCCGGGCGACCATAGAGTGTATGTAAAGTTGACATAATATCACCCACGTTTGATGGGTGCAACAGAAAACTGTTCACTGCCCTTCTTGCTTCACCTTTTAAACTGCGTTGTAACCGGAGGAGATTCTCAGCTTCTGTATACCCACACATCTGCGTTGAAGTTTTGTAACTGCTCCAGAACAATGGCCACTCCGCCGGACTTCCACCAAATGGTGGGAGCTCTCTTGGGACCACATGACGAGCAGCTAGTTGTTGCGCGTTTGGTCCGATTTGTAAATCTGTCGGAGCAGGAGGACAGCCCGAGACATTCGGCAACGGTAACCCGAAGGAATTTGACCCCCACCATAGATTGACGCCATTCGAGGATCCGAAGAGTACAAACATGATTGAAAAACTGGATTTTGGTTCATTTGAATATTGTCATGCTGTGATTGACCCGAGATCCCGCTCATACTAGATACTGGCAAGTGGTTAGATAAATTTGCTTGCAGTGGTAACGGTAATGGCATTTGATTAGCACCCGGGAAAAGGCAACTTGGTAGATAGCTGTGGTAAGCATCTTGTGTGTCATTTGCCCCAGAACTATTACTTACCACCGTCGCAGGTTGAGCATACCGACTTACAGAGCAAACGTTTTCTCCCAGACCTGTGTTGATACTGGTTCGACTAACCGAGATAGATGAAGGATTTCTCTGGTTTCGCTGCGAATAAAGCGGTTGACGGTTGTATGCATATTGTTCTCCTGTTGGACGGCTCTCCCAAGCCACACTTGTTGGTGTTGAGTGGTGTGTTGGAGGTAGCATACTAACGTTCGATGGGTGCTGCCATACCGATGGTATACCTCGTGATGGTAAACAAGACGCCATGGAAGTGTGCGATATCAGGGACCGGTATGACGATGTTGGTTGAACAGATTCTAGTACTGCTTGCTCTTGTTGGTATGGAAGTAATAACTGCTGCGATACAGATGAATGTCGATTCGATTGTATGGAACGTGCTGGTTGTGTGTTGATCTGTGGCAAGGAGAACGTAACGATCGACGCTGTTGTCGGTGAAATGACAAATATATTGTTTTCATCAACCGTCGTGGATGGAAATAACGAAGTATCCTGCATGCTAGCCGTTGTTTTGACCATTGTGCTTCCACTGCTCTCTTGCTGACTGATATCACATGTTGACCTCCGTTGAATTGCGGGCTGCTGTACCGATGTAGTTGCACTACTCGATAGACACAATGAGGTGACCGTAATCGACCCGGTCGGTTGTACATTGGATATGAGAGATGGAGATAAGTGAGTCGAAATTGCTTCGGCTGTCGCTGCTGTTGAAGGTAGTGGAACAGAAGTTGTGGTTTCCCGTTGTGATGTGAGTCCAGTGAGATTATTCCCAGATTTGGTACTCAGGGTCACTGCTGGGTTATGGATCATCCAATCCGTGACTTTTTCTGCTCCATGGTTGTACCGGCTACGTACGCTACCTGTATCAGCATCGTCATCTAGTTGGGTGTGTAAAAGCGCGTATTTCCTCTGAATATACTCCTTTTCTAAAGCACACATCTCCTTAATCGCCTTTTCCCTCCGCTCTCTTTCCAGTCGCAACGTCATTTCTTGCATATCTCGTTCATGCTTCTCCCGTTCCGCCTGCATCCTCTCCTGTATTTGCTTTTCCTCTGCTAGACGTTGAACTTCTAGTTGTATCCGTGCTTCGCGAACACTAGCTGATGTCGATAATATAGAACCAGGGGGGTCAGTATTAACGCATGTTACACATCTAAAGCTTCTGTCCGCTTCTTCGATGCTATCGTTAACACCGACGCACATGAAGTGATACCAGCGATCGCATCCATCGCACTGGACCATCTTGCGATCGGCATGGTTCGGTTGATTGCACACAATGCATTGATTTAGGTGAGCTCCTTCACCTAGCTCAATTGAGTCGGCGTTTGACATGGTTATGTATTCAACAAGAAATAAATCTTAAAGTTTTTGTTACGATGACGGTCACGTTTCGGACTCTTAATAGCAAACCCGTTTTTTTTCTAGAGTAGGCTTTAAGCTGAAATATTTGTTTATTTAGTTTCATGTTGCTTTTTGTGGTTTTAGGTTACTTACATTTATTGTCTTCTACGCTAACTGTCCGTCTAACTTGTAACAAACAAATTATAGCTGTTGTGAATGTGCCTTTATAAATAATGTAAATTAGGATCTAATATTTTTCATGGATGTACTAGTTACTTACGTTTAATTTAGCAACAAATTACACACTACAGCTTTTATAATTTAAGGTATTATTTGAAAATTATAGAATAACAAATTTTAGGTTAATCAATTTCAGGGATAGTAATCTACTGCTTGGCTTTATGGCTTTGTATAATGTGAAACAATAAAAGGTTCAATTTCTCTTCTCATTTCTCATGACGTTTCTTTCCTATGTCATTCGATAGAAGCAGTAGCGTTAGTCGGTAACGGGGGGGGGGGGGGGGTCTTGAACCGTTGCGCACACTTAGCTTATTGCTCTGCGAATCTTATCATATACTTTAGCATCTTATCATAAACTTTATGTAGTGCAAAATGCTACAGTAAATGCTATATGTTCTCGTCAGAGCCCAAATGGCTTAGTGATGGTTTTATAATGATAAAGCGTGCTTATGAAATATTTTATCATGGTTCTGTTAAAAAGTATGAAGGAACTTTATTATTGAATTACTGAACGGTTTTATGAAGGGATAGAGTTCCTCTTCAATTATTATTGTTTCAAACTAGACTGTTTTAGACTTAACATTTTTACTAGAACAGGTTATATAAACAGCCTGAACAAATTAGCATGTCTTTTGTAATAATAAAACACTTATAAAATCAAACAAAGGTTAAAAGGCAGTAGGACTGCTACTAGGAAACCCATGATTCAGCAGTCAACTCTAACCGTGCTGGTAAAAACAGTGAAGCAACTCCGTTCAGAAGTGTGCGCGTTCAATGAACGGCAACCCCACCGCGTCAAAAACGAACATTTTGGCACTATTAGACAACAATGAAGCCCGATTCCGGACGGTCGACGACCCTGAGCGACAAGAAGCTCCAAAGGATGCTGAAGAGGAAGACCGAGGGGAAGTGGCTACATCGCTGCGTGCGCTTGGCCGGGAGGTCGGTTCAACCGGCCAAATAGTGAAAAAGTATCTGGCGAACATGAACATGCATGCCAGGAAGTGGAAGTCGCGTTCACTGGTTTCGCAGCGGCAGTGGCTGAATAAGATGGTGGTGACGGTGATGGACGATGAGACCTATCTCACTCTAAATGGCAACACTTCGTATTTTACTTCCCCCACGAAGGAAGTGAGCTCCGAGGTGAAGTTCATTTCACACACCAAGTTCCCCAAGTTGGTGCTGCTATGACTGATATTCAGTGAGAAGGAGATGTCAACGCCGCTATTTTTTCGCTCTGGACTCGTCGTGAACGGGGAAATTTATAGTACGAAATGCCTGCCGGAAGTTGCGCCGTTCATCAAGAAATACCATAAGGGCGAAGACGTGGAGTTCTGGCCGGATTTGGCCGGAGCGGCTGGATATTGATGGGGTACCCAAGTCGGCGAACGCAATCAACCTATAGCCAACAATTTTGTCACGAAAACTGAGGAGGAATTGATAAACAAAACGAAGAAAGAACTCAAAAACATGCCCAGACGCATGTTTTCGTCCGCCATGGCGAATGTTCAGGTTAACTGCGTAGAATTCTTATGCAAGTAAGCTTAAATAATTAACTTCCATGGGGAATTTATCAAAAGCAATTATCTGTCTTAGCTTTTTTTTGTTTTTATCGCCATCCCAAAAAAGGCCATTTTTTTAATGCAAACTTCACATCTATACTCGTGATTAAAGTTAATTGGTTAATCTTCCATAATTTGGAACAGTATACGTCCTACTAACCACGCCTAAACAAAGGTATAACGAGTTGAAAATCGTTTCTTACTCAATTAATTAATGAGTTACAATTAAAAAATTGTAATCGACCGTTGCATATTAGGCAATGTCAAGATACATGTAGACTACATACAGCAATTAGATAGTAGCCTGCAATTAGATAGATGCAGCCGTCATAGAACACATTGTTTCATCTTAGGGTTTCCCCTCATTCAACTAAAGTATCCGCTCAGTGCTTTTTGTTCTGTACAGTACAGTTCATGCAGTGCTTGGCTTGGAAGTTGTGTGGCTGAAGTTCGTCGGCATACCGACTTACCAAATATCGAGCTTCTTGCACTATATCATGTAATTTTAAGCCGTCTTTACGGAAAGAAGAGAACATCAAGGCTTTACTCTAATTGACGCACGACACACCATCATATAATAACGACTGCACTTCTCTGGTTTTGATATGCAATATAAATTTTGATTTCAGCCAAAAAAGAACCGAATGTCAAACTTTGAATTACGTTGATTTATCACATCAACCTTAATACATGTATAATAACGGTTACAATATGTGTGGTTATTCAAAATGCAGTAAAAATAATATTCACGAGAAACATGGTTTCGGAAAATTCATATATTTTTTTTAATTGTTTTATATATGATAACTATAAATGTCCAAGGATTCATCTTTATGTAAAAAGTTTAGAAAAAAGGTTATAAGGTTATAATCTATATTCGCCGATGAAAATGTATATTGGTTTAAAATCATGTTTCTTATATTTCTTTACGTTTGTCAAACACATAGCTAAGACCGTGTAGAAAAAGCATGGTTAGAGGGCTGTTATCAGCTGTTTTTTATTTACGAAAAACAAACAACGAACGCAAAATGCATTCCTCTCAACAAAACTTCAATCATTCTCTCAATGAAATAAAATCTAAAGAGCAAACTAATAGCATTTGATGCTCGATCTCGCATGCGCAACATATCTTGCTCCGATATTTAACACTGAGTATACCGACACCTGTTTCTCACACTCACACCAACAGCGCAGTGAACGACGTTCATCAAAATATTAGCTCAGCGAACCTTGACCTCGTCACCATAATCGTCGTCGCGGATAACTTCGGGGACAGAACTACTCACTCACACGGAAGACCAAATTTTCTCCAGAAGCAGATCCAGAAGAGTTCCTTCCTTCATTCAGAAAAGTTTTCTGTTCCATTGTGGATTGCCTACCATCTTAAAAAATAACAAATCGTCGGTCGTGAAAAGGTACACCAACATTATTATCAAAAACTTATGAAAAATCGTGTTCCTCTATTTAGTGTTACGTCAAACTTAGTACATTATCATTTTGCTTATCGAAACTAGTGTTGCGTAAAGACAGGGAATTTGATTTCAGCATGGTTTGAAAGGTGTACATACTTTATAGGTGATTTGAGTTGGATGGTATAATTTTGCGTGAACATTTAGTAAGATTGTAAATAAATTAATCGACCGAATCAAACAGGGAATTCTCGAAAAGGAAATTTATTGATTGCTTTCTTGCAGTGAGCCATATTAGTGAAATCTATTTTATTATATAATCACAGGAACATCCCGAGCGAACGGAGCGCCCGCAATAACTAAGAGAAAGAGAACCACTAGAGCCAAGAGAGTGTATCAGAAGAGTATTGCAGATCTAGCATGACTTCCCCAAAGATATCGGCTGACAAGGCAAATGCTAATGCATCGTCAGCTGTGAAGCAGGATGCATCAGATGGTAGCAATAACAATGCATCGGCAGGGACCAGTGCTGACAGCGTTTTATCGAGCGCTGAGAGTACACCGGGAACTGGAGCGTCCGGATTATTCAGTTGGTTGAAGGTCTTCCGATTTGCTAATCTCATGATCAAACAGGGATGTTAGAACAAATAATTCCATGTTAGTGAAAGCATTTCGCTTTAAAAACAATTCCTTCTGTTTGTTTTCTGTATTCAATAATAAAATAATAATAAGCTAATTGATGTAGAGCTGTATTAGCATTAACCAGAGTTTTTTGAGAATTTAAGTTCTAATATTAAGTAGATCCTATGAATTCAAATCTTTTAAAGATAAACACCACAGAGTTTATGACACATAATTGTTAAAAATTAAGATTCTATTAATAAATATTTCAATTACGTGATAAGCACGAACAAAAATGGTCTTGTCATTATTTTGTGAAACTTAATCCCTCGTGCAACTAACTATGTCTATTTTTATAAACATTTTTAGAACGCTAGCAATGTCGAACGAAATATTGATGCGCACTTGCAAATCAGAATATTAAAACAGAAAACCTAATTAAAAAACCACTAGTGTTTTGGGAGCAATCCCTACCTCTTAGATAAAGGGTGTGTCGCCTTTCAACAGACCAAAGCTGTCTTGGCCACGTCCTTACAACTGATGGGAATAAGGGAGGAATGTTAGTCCGACACTTACTTAAGAGAGATGCGGAGAACTCCACAAACACTCATAAGTGTCCCGAGAAATGTGTAATTATGTTAGTTGGGAGGCTAAGTTGCAGGATACGCTCAGCAAGCTGTATGGCAATCTACATATTTATATATTTAGGAAATTAAGTTGGTGACAAGATTATCCGCCGTTGATTGCCGCCGTCCGTTACCTAAACATATTGAACGAAAATCTTTTTAAAATCAGCGCTCATGTTGAATCTTCTTTACAGAATAATATTGCTCTCCATCACTCCTGAAAGTTTTCTTGATAGTTCCAATGCTAAGAATATATACACTATTTGTTCTGTCCGGTAGCATGTTATCCTCAATTGAAAATTAGATTATGAACAATGTTTGTAAATGAAAACTAGCAAAACAGTTTCGAATGACGGTTCGTTGATGAAAGTTTCGGTGTTGAGATAAAACTATTCGGAGACTCTGAGTATGCTTTACGATTTCATTTTATTTTTTATATGGTGAAGGATAATTCACGGGAGCGAAAATTGTGAAATATCTTCTTCCGTAGGCACAAAACCTTCTCGTCTTATCATATCCAATAAAATATACACATAGTTATCATTTTATGATGATATAACAGGATGCATATATTTTAGTGATGAAAGTAATATACAATAAATAATTACTGTTATGAAAATTAAAAGAATATAAATTAGGCTTGAGCAGTAGTTTCCATTCATAGTTTATCATTAGTCGGGCATCAGATCTTTGTACTGCCTGGAAGAAAAGAAAAAAAAAACAATAAGGATTTTGATGGCATCTCAGATTGGTTTATCAGTATAACAATCGTTAGTGGAGGCTGAAAGTCACGGTAATAAACACAAAAGCAAAAACAAAATAAAGTAATATTTTACAGAACATCTCAGTAAAATCATCATTTGAATTTAATGCAAATAGTGGAAATGGCTTAAATGGATCCATATTTTCCATAATGTGATTTATATGGTGTTTTTAATTATTGAAAATATCCAACCGATAAATTTAAAAATTATACATCATCAAAGGCATAAAACATCATTTTAAGCACATCAAATTACGCGTGAATCTAAGTAAAACATGACAGAAGGCGCCATGGATCCTTAAGTCAACATTACATCCATTTCCCCTTTTATTTTATACTAGAACGAAAATTATTTCACCATGTACATTTCATTTTCATATGAGGTCCATATGATGAGTAAGGAGTGGGAGGGTCAGCTTCCAAATTTGGAGGTATTCCAATAACTTATCTATGTATGTATAAAATGAGGCAGCTTACCATAATCACATTTTCTTTGCAGTTGCAACTGGCGCAAGACAAGCTAAATTATGAAAAATAATCTAAAAACATCGATATTAGAAAAGTTCAAAGTTGTATATAGTATTATAATTGTAATTAGTTTCATATCTAGAAATTAGAAGAAAAATAGTATTTTCTATTTAATTCCAACTACCTTTGCTTATCTTCGACAGATACGCGTATTTCGTCTACAATGTGTAGACTTCTTCAGTGTCTCGTACTAATAACTCGACTTAAAGAAAACCTTCGCCACCTGCCGTATATATACTATTTTCTAAATACAAAGCGTTTACCTATTATTATTTTGCTTATACCTATCTTATTATTTTTTTGTTTATATCTATCCTGAGTCAAAAACAAATGTACTTAATATCTACATCACTTTTTTTTTTTTGTTTCATCTATACCTAACCTACTTATTGTGTAGCGGTGGGTACTCCGCTTCGTCGGGTTTGATGTAGTTTCATATGTTATTTCAATAGAATAAAGAGTAAACAGATTTTGATCAACATTCTTTGAACTTTCTGATATTTTTCCTGTACATTCTCTGACCTTTTTGATATTTTTCCTGTCCACTTGTCCGGCCTTGTGGTGATTCAGCTTTTGGGGTATTTCTACTTTTAGGTCCACTTTCTGGCATTCGGCCTTCTAGTATTTTCAGCCTTTCTAGGTAAGATCAAGGCAGAAAAAACTTGATATTCCGCCCAACTTGACTTTGGTTTGACTATTTTCAATACTTCGGAAATTTTTATTTATGGAACATTTATTTAGCGACTGAACTACATCAATTTATTACAGGAAAACCTCAATTGCGACCTCTATATAACGTTACTCGTTCTATAGAAACTTTTATCTGGATATAGAGATTCTTATTTAAGCAGCGGGAATAATAAAATAATCTATAGCCTATTTGAAATAAAATGGAATTCAACAGTGATAACAAACAATAGAATAAGGGAGATATCTGATTCCACTGAAATTTGATTCAATTTATTTGGGAGTTTTTTTTAGCTTATTTTCAATAGGGAATTGAAGTTTTTATTTCTTCTTCTTTCATAGCGTTTCAAGCTTCTTGCTTTCGTTGTTAGCTTATTGTTTACTCTTAACTTAGTGATCTAAATGCACTTCCATAGTTATTAATTAAGAGCCTTCGATGCCAAGGACCATTTTTGGATTAGTATGATTGTGTGGCAAGTACTATATGTCCAGGGAGTCGAGACATTTTCCATAACGAAAAATTCTTAGACCAGACCGGGAATCGAGCCTAGCCACCCCCAGCATGGTGTTGCTTTGTAGCCGCGCCTTTATCGACTGAGCTAAGGGGGGAACCAGGGCGTCCACATCGCTGTTTAATATGTAGATCTTTTGTGGAAATTATTGAACTTAAGTATATCTAGCCCATACAAACAATTTACCAAATTATGTTTTCCATAATATTCGAAGTAGCTTAGAAGTTTGAACATATAAGATACTTACAGCTTAATATATGGACATTCAATTCTTTTACAAAAAAAATTATAAAAATATTAGGCCTTTAAAAAGCTTTTCTATGCATCCCCAAGTATTCCCCAACTTCAATTTTTAACTAAAATGTGTGCTAAACCACAAAAGCCACTTTCAAAATTTATTCTTTATGCAAAATAATCATATTCCCGTTGAAAAATTTTGTCTCTTATTTCGAAACAATGCTTAATCCCAATAGAAGATGACTGGGTAAAATTTTGGAAAG
This sequence comes from Aedes japonicus, assembly GCA_034211315.2. Lineage (NCBI taxonomy): Eukaryota > Metazoa > Arthropoda > Insecta > Diptera > Culicidae > Aedes > Aedes japonicus. The sequence continues at coordinate 14,623 of JASCZW010003579.1, forward strand.
TATCTGTTCATTCTGGGTGAAATCAAGCCTTCATTTGATATCTTTAGGGGTGTTCGGCACTTAATGCACCTTAAGCGGATGACCATTTTAGTATAAAATAATTACAAAAAAAACTATTTTTAAAAAATATCATGCATCATACATCATACATCATACATCATACAATAGGCAACTTGAGAGCATTGATATTGAACATTTTAAGGGTACATGTGGTGAATGAACAGAGTGGAATTATTTATGGTGTACTCCGTAATTTTGGTGAATCGAGAAAGGTCGGAATTGATCGGTGGCAAAATGGATTACCTTCAAAATAAAAATTTAAAAAACAAAAATTGAATAATTCACGAAATGCATTTGAACATTGAAAGATGTCATTCACAAAAATTTTATACGGAAAACAATGATCTGGGGGAGATGAACCTTGGCCTGGGCTGAAAACCTCGATAATCAAGAAAAAAAAAAGACAAACTTCGAAGTGAAAAACTTCTAACAAACATTGAATCACATACAAATTAAACACATCTTATGCGATATTGGTGGTTCTCTTCCGTAGAAGAACCGAATGATATCTGTGAATCTTTGCTAATCTGCTTTCCCTGCTAGTCACCAGATTATACAAGGTTGAGGATAGTATATTTTTTTCGTAATATGAAATTGACGTTAAAGGTGCCCTTGAGATGTATCTTAAATCTCCCCCGAAAAATACAAATTTCATTGCAACTTGCATCGCTGCATGAAAAAAAAAATTCTCCCGGCCCGGACCGATAGATGATAATGGGATTGTGCCATAGCAGACCCTATAAATTTGAATCTCAGTAACAGACACCAACACGTTGTTGTTGCTCTCTCTTTATATCTCTCGTGGCAAGCGACAGCAAAGCCAACCCACCCACACAAAAGCACGTGCATCGTACCCGAGAGCATGCAACCATAGTTCCACATTTCCAATAATGTAAACAAACATTACTGGAATTTAACTTGCTCTCATCCTCTACTAGCATGCTGAGAAACCGCTTCTCTCGGTTGTATTACCTTTCTTTATAGAGATGAGTATTAGACTGGTGCAAATTTGGAAACTTATGCTCCACACTGCTAAAACGATTGTTAATTGTATCCGAATGATCCTCGAAATTTTCAACTAATTTGGTTAAAACCTGACACCACTTAAACTATTGTTGAAGATTCCTTGGAAAATATGTAGGGAAAGCAAACTTTTCATTCATTCTGATGAAAAGTTCGATAATAATGTTTGATATTTCTTCACCTAAATACCTACAAAATGTCAATTGAAATAGTTATTAATTAATTTTGAGATTAATAATCTTCTACCATGACCAATCAATTATTCAGTAGCTCTCTTCTACCAGTTCAGTAGCCAAATATACCAATGTTACCTGCAGGACAGGTAATTGAGCATAAATATAAGACAATAGCGACATTAATGGCTTATACATTTTTTTTATTCCGGATATATATTCGAAAATCATCTTCAGCAAAGTTGTACCCTAGAGAATTGTTGAACTTAGATGGCTCAAAATAGATTGATGGAGCCGGAGTTGATCGTACTAATTCCGAGGCAAACTTCAAATAGTATTGCGAAATAGTTGAAAGTGAATGTGTTCAAATTTTATAAAGCTAGAATGGACCTAAATGATAAAACTAGGTTTTATTAATTTGCATTAGTCTATTGAGTTCTTTTTTCTTGTCTTGATTTTCGAGATTCAGCCTCGGGCTGGTTCATCTCCCGTCATAGTCAGTCAAACACCACTTTTGGGCATTTTCGTAACTTCTCCGGAGGTGAGATTCGAACTCGTGACTTAGGCGTGAGACGTATGGATGTTAACCAATACGCCGGGGTCGCCCCCAGTCTATTGAGTAATAGGGTAGGAAACGACGTAAGCACCCCAAGACCCTATTCCAAGCACGGGGTAAACGTTAACCTACAACGCTCATTTTTGCAGTATGGTGCTCCAAGTAGTGAAGCACCATACTGCAAAAAATGAGCGTTCTGGGTTAACGTTTACCCCGTGCTTGGAATAGGGTCTTGGGGTGCTTAAGCCGATTCCTACCCTACATATCCTTTGAAGAACCTTTTTAATAATCTCGTCAATGATATTAATATTTTCAAATTTTCAATCCCAATTTTCAATTCAAATTTTCAATCATGCATGAGAAATCAAATTTTCAATTCAAATTTTCAATCATGCATGAGAATTCAATTGCCACATTGATTGCCTAGCTTGTTGGATAGATTTTCACGCCTGTAAAAATTCTGGGAACCATACGGAGAAGTGGCATTCAATCGGATACCATACATAAATCAGGAAGCGGCTAAGCATTTAATATTTCCAGAAAGATCAGATCTGACTATAGGTAGGTTAATTTCGGTAGAAAGTGAGCAAGCTGAGATTGAGTTTCATCGTCCATCGCAGTAGCTGGCATGTATCGCGTTGAACCGATAGCGTGAGTATACCTCTGGAGCTTCGCTGTACGCGCATCAATAACTGAAAATGAGTAAAATCAGAGTGCTCCGGTCACAAAAAACTGCGAATGAGTGGAGAAAAAACAATAAACATCGACCAGTTTGACTGTGGTGGATGCCCGGTAAGTGAGTGTTTGAGTTTACGAATTTAGTTCCCAGACAACAGTGTATCAGATCGGTCATTCCGCGCAAAATTTTGTCGCTTTGCATTCACGGTGGCTGTACAAGAGATTGTGGTATCCCTGATCCAGGTCTGAAAATGAGCGCGTTTGGATCGATAGGACAAGCTGCTGTGTGAGCGTATTGATAACAGTGATTAGTAATAGCGGTGGAGTGTGTAACAATCGGCACCAACAGGTCGTCGTTTGCTTTGGTCAAAAGTTTTGCAGAAATTTTCTCCCGCTGTGAAATTGCTACCGAAAAAAAATAGAAACCCTGTGGTGAATGAAAGTCGTCTGCCGCCCTCCCGGGGAGACGATCATCGGAGTTTTTGTACGACAATATGCTTAGATGACAGGTGTTGTAAGTATTGTCCACATCGCCTGACAGGTAGCGCCCAGCCAAGAGGCGATTCATGTGAAAACGAAGTACAAAAAGTGAGATTTTTCGGGCCACTGTGATTCGGAGGTTGCAAGATTTGATCAGTGGTTTATCATGGTGGTACAATGAAAAAAATAATTTGTGCCGAGATGAAAAGTGCATAATTAAAAATCGTAGAAATGCATAGCCCAATAACATATTCTGATGAAGTGAAATGTGAAGATTTCGGTGCTAGTGATATATCAAGGTGCAGCATAGGAATTGATGCAGAGTCACAAATATCAGTTGGACAAAAGAACCACACGATGTAAGGAAAATATGTTTCGGAAATGCAGGTCATCCTCGATTGAATACTGGATTTGTGTAGTTTTGTGTGCTCATTAATTATGCATACAACGTTGAATAAAGTGACAGACAGTGTGAAGAAAGAAGTAAAACAAAAAAGTTGAAGAGAAAGATGTGGAGAAGAGAGATGTGATACGAGAGCTGAAATTGTTGTTATCGCTGAATTCCAATAGTCGTAGCGCTATTGGTTGGATACTCTTTAAGATATTGGGTCAGTGCAGACAGCTGGAAATTGACTGCGGTACGTGTTCGGCAGGTTTGTTTCAGTGTTTTGCTTTCTATTTCTTAATAGACATAGTTGAAGTATACTCATGTTGTACCTGATTGCGTTCTAAATTTGATTATAGCTTCAACAACAACAACGTCATGAAGAGCCGACCTTATTTTTAATCCGTTTTTATCGAAATTTTCAGCCCAGGCAGATCGTGCTAACTCTATGACTTTGGTTTTTTATGACTATTCAATCGGATGAGATTTGAACACTATTATCTGAATGGTTAATATTTATCGAAAGGGTAATGTCTCGTTTTAAGTTTCAAGCTAATAAAACTTGTTCAAACTTAAATTAATCGTTCGCTTAAGCTTGTTGGTCAAAAATTGAACATTTATACCTTTTACAAATAAGTGTACACATATCCAAACCGTGGTTTTGATTTTAGGTTGTGAGGGTCAACTGTTATAAATACACTTAATTTCGGTTATGTCTCACGGTTATGTTATGTACCGAACTCTGAATATAATAATTTTTGGAATTCAGTAATGACCGAGATTTGGTACAAAAACAATTACGAAGTATACCGAGTCTCCTCAGCTGTTGCTAGTTCGGCAACTCATTACCGTACTCAGTAATTGAAAGGATTGTAAAATATTACATTTCAATATTTGCATTTTGAAAAAAAAATCGTGAATTATTCCAGGTTTTTATTAGTATTTTGAATTTTCAATTTTGCAGATTTTTTTTGCAGATAACCTCTAAATTGATGATTCAATTTCTTAATTTCAATACATTTGGACAATGTTTCTTATTTAATATATATATATATATATATATATATATATATATATATATATATATATATATATATATATATATATATATATATATATATATATATATATATATATATATATATATATATATACTATATATATATATATATATATATATATAACGTTGCACACCCAAGAATAACCGAACGATCAGCAGAATTCCCTTAGCAACAACCACACCGACCCACATCAGGAATATGCACATCAGCACCTTGGCACCGGACATCAACCATCGTGCCATGCAGAGACCATTGGCCCCCAAATTGCAGTATCATCAAGTTTTAGCTATTAAGTAAGGCCCAATCAATCAAGTAGAGGCAGTTAGTGTTCAGTTCCCATTCTAGATAGTTAATCAGTGACTTTGTTCGTGAATTAATTGTATCTTACTTTAAGTAATGAGCGAATAAATTGTTTTTTTTATTCACACCCGGTCCTCCGACTGTTTTATATATATATATATATATATATATATATATATATATATATATATATATATATATATATATATATATATATATATATATATATATATATATAAATATATATATATAAATATATTTATTTTTGAAGAACTCAAAAAATTCTGTTTGTTTATAATTGATATTTGGATATCAAAGGATCGTATAATCATGTTACGTGTGTGCGGTTACGAGATAGTTATGAATTGTTTATTCTGATTTCAGAAAAAAAGCTTTTTTGTTCAAGTGCTACGCTAGGTGGGCACATTTCTACAACGTAAAATTATTTTGTGTAGCTTATTGTTTTTGTTTATAAAATATACAATCACGAGATTATGAGATCCAAGAAATAGACTTTCGATTACTATTGTACGACAATATTACTTTCAATGTTAGGTATTGGATATTACAAAAATAATTACCGGTTGAATTCAGGTTAACATGAGTGTCCATTGTGAAATACCCTCCCTAAAATTTTATATTAGTACAATAAACTGATAAGTCTGCACATTTTATGCTACATATGCGTATATACGAGATATGTATTATTTATGAAGAAAACACATTTGCTCAATATGGGTCCTCCCTTAGCTCAGTCGGTAAAGGCGCAGCTTCAAAGCAACACCATGCTGGAGGTTTCTGGGTTCGATTCCCAGTCTGGTCTAGGAATTTTTCGTTAAGGAAAATTTCTCGACTCCCTGGGCATAGTATATGATAGTACTTGCCATACAATCATACTAATGCAAAAAGGGTACTTGGCATCGAAACCTCTTAATTAATATATGTGGAAATGCATTTAGAACACTAAGTTAAGAGCAATCAATAAGCTAATTGTGAAACCAATAAACTTGAAGCTTGAAGAAGAAGACATTTGCTAAATAGGCACTGATTTATATATAGAAATGGGGATTCTGAATACCATGGCAATTTCTGTAATACTATTAATACATTAAACTGATCATATTTGCTAATAATACTTTAAGGATGAGCTCCCCTAAAAATATTTTGAATAAAAAAGTGAAAATTCAATTAAGAAACCCCGAACTGAATCCATCCATTAGATGGATTATAGAGGTGGTGAATAGTTGTCGTAGAGCACTTCAGCGTAAAGCGATCTTCACTGATGAAACTTCAGAATGGGAAATATAGGTTTAAGTACGACACTGCACACAATGATGAAATGCCACGGTATGACGAACCAGCCCAGGAGGCTGAAAGCCAATTTAATAAAGTCACGAAAAAAAATGCCACGGTAGTTGTTGACATGTATGCCCTTTTCCATAGACTTGTCAAGGACTATTAGAACAATTCTTTCAAATTAAAATGGTCCAAAGTTGTTCAGCTTCAAGAGTAATTCCAGTTAATCAACTAATAAATAAAATCGAATTGGTCGTACTGAAAAGAAAATATTTGAGATGGTGAACATAGTCCGCGATTGAATTAAAGTTTTCCCCTGAGTCTTCTTTGAAAGTAGTTCATTAAACTCCTTATTGCTGCGAATTCCCAACTTCATAGCAACCCACTGCTTATCTACCACTGGTTTGCATTCAACAGTTTATTTCACTCCTCTTCTTAACCTTGGTTCCTCGCCGTTTTGCCATCCGTTCCAGGAGTAACGAACGAATGAGGTTTTTAGCGAAGGTGCACCCCTTATATATTCTCGCTACTGCATTTGAGTCGTTGATACTGAAATCTGTGTTATGAGAATACTGGACATTAGGTAAATCCCAAGTAGCACACTACGGTAATTATTAGTTGTAGTAACTTGATTATGACTTAACAAGTTATATTTATGTTATCTCAACCAAATTGCAACAAGTGTGCTACAAGGGATGTATTATGCAAAATTTTATTATAATGGTGTGTTCCGGTGATGAGGGTGGTGTTTTGGCGCGAGTGGTTAGGCTCTTCCTGGGTTGGGTCGTTGGTTGGTGGGCGATCATTTGAAGTAATGGGATCCATTGAGGTGGGTGGTTGGTGGGCTTTGTTGGTTGGTGTTGGCGTGCGGTGGGGGGTTAGGCGTGGGTGGGATTTGTTCGGTTTTTTCGAGTTTGTGTGGGCCGGGGCCGAGTCGCTGTCGGTGGCCATCGGGGATGATTTGCCTAAGGGGATTGTTCGCTGCTGTCAAGGCTGTGATGTTTGGTGAGGGCGGGTTTTCCTTTCTCTTTTTTATCCTTTGCGCGGGGGGTAACGGGGTTCTTTTGACCTTTCAGGAGAGAGTCGATGACTTCCTTTTGAACCTGATCTTTCTTTTTGAGGTTCTGAACTTCAGAGACGAGATCCTCGATTGTGCCGTGCTGACGGGTTAGCTCCAGTGAGATCCTTGTTTGAGCCGTTGCTGTCTTTGCTAACCGCACCTGTGGGGCAGGCAGGTGTGTTAGTTCGACTGCCTGTTGTTGGAACGGTTTCGGTCTGGGTCTTCGCGCCTATTGTCGCTTCGAGAGAGGCGATGCGACTGTAGCAGGTGCTGAGTTCGCTGTTGTTTGCGGTTAACTGTGTTTGGAGGGATTTTATGGTCTCGTCTTTCTTTCGGAGTTCGGCGATGACGCTGTTGAGTTTGCGATTCATATCGGCGAACCATTTCTCGTTGTCGGCGTTGACAACAGTGGCCATGCTTTGTTGTCTGTTATTGGCGTAGTATGTGCGGCGGGCGGTAGGGTAGGATATGCCCATGTCAACATGGATGTGTTGTATGGTCACCTCTTTGTCGTACACTGGGAATTTGCGGCTCGAGAATGGATGGTCGGCGGTTTGGCAATGTTTGCAGTATGTGTTTGCTGTGCATGGGGCTGCGGGGGAGCTTTGGTGATCACCGGAGCAATTGACGCAGGTTGTAGTAGCCTTTTGGCATCTGGCTTAATTTTCCCCTAAATCGTAGCAATTGTGGGGCCGAGTTCGGCACCTGATTCAGCCAAAGTCCACGTTTGGTGGTAGCACAGTTACTTGTGTTGTATATGTAGCGCACTCTGCGCATTCGAAAACCAGCGATCATTAAGCATCGCTGTCAAACCTTCATACATATTCGTGCAATGTTTACCAATGGATTGATGACCTGAAAGCAGGAGAATAAATCAACGATCAGTCTGTTTGGTGACACCAAAGTAAACAGTGTTAAATTTATTTAATTATCACCGTTTTGCGATTGCATGCAATTAAAATAAAAAAAAGGAAGATACAAAACTTTGATGGTCAGGATGAGCGTCAGAGTTGGCACCCGGTCCTGCCCTTGTACTCCGAATCTGGTGATTCGTCGGATACCGCAGACTCGTTGGTCTTCCAGACACTCCTTTATTTCCTCCTCGCAAAAACGGGTCAATTCACTTCAGGATACGACGCATTTACTGATGTTAAGGACGGGATGTTCAATGATTCCATCAGCTAACTTGTCTAGAGTTTTGAGTGTCTAGATGCGACGGGCGTTTTTCATTTTGATCACGTAGCTAATGCCTCTACGTTCTGGGAAAGCCTCGGTGTTTTTGACCCTGACGAAGTTCCGATTTGCGTATGAGGAATGGGTTAGGAGGGAGGTCGCAGCATTGTTGTTTGGCCATGATTACCTTCTGTGGCTAGGGAAGGATACGCCTGTGTAGATGCCGTTCCTTCGATTGAAGGGGCCTGCTCCTCCATGCCGGGTGATGGAGGGGGGGGGGGGGGTAATCCCCCGGTGACATGTGTTAGGCGATAGCCGATGAAGAACGAATGTTAGACAGGTTGGTAAAAACTCACCGGGTAGTAGATGGGGTGTTCCTGTGGTAGGGTCCCACCAGTACCAACACTCACACCTAGGGGCGCTTCGACACTTGGCTGTAAGCTCAAGACGAGCTTTGCTTGTATACAAGGGCTTGCACGAGATCACAGTCACTTGAACGGGACCGGCCATAATCACGATGGCGGCGGGTGGCGTCTATCTATTGTGTTCGCTTCGTTCACAAGATAACTGGTGCACTTCATTCGCGTCACTACACTTTATGGTCACCAAATCAATGAAAACGGTGCGGAATTGTGCCGCGATATACCGGCGTATGAATTCTGCGGGCTCTGTTTAAGGCACAAAGGTGATGAAAATACGGAGCGTGAAAACTGACGATTTGAACGTGTCGAGACCGAAACTTTCACTGGTCATGTGACTTTACAAACTCAAATTGTCATGAAAAATTATAATAATTCAATTTAACGTTGCAACTCATTACATTTTATAAGATATTTTCAACATAATCAGTTTGAGAAAATCGAATATTAAAGCTTTGGGACATACTACCCACTAACTTACTCACATTTTTTTTCTCTGTTCGGGACTTAAACCCCTGCTACCAGTAATATACCAGCCGGGATATACCAGCCCAGGAGGCTGAAAGTATATCAATTACAGTCGTCGCCGTTGGAGACGCCGTTGGAGACGCCGTTGGAGACGCCGTCTGAGACGACAAATCTCTGATCTCATCTTCCTACCAAAGGGAAGTGAAGCCGATTGTCCCGGTTCAAGTGTTGATGGATTCGATATGTAGGATCCAGGTCATCTGCCTGGCGTAACAAACCTGCCCAGGAGGCTGAAAGTCACGTTGATAAAGCACAAAAAAACCTATCCTGTTTCACTTCACTTGTTTTAAAAACACTTCTTAAAAAATACGTTTGAAAAACTTTTTTACGAGCGTATTAGTAGAACGATTGTAATTCAAAAACTAGGAAAATTTGAATTAACGCTTCACTTGATCTCTGTTTCTAAAAAGAATAATAAAAAAACTGAAATAATTTTTGAAACTATGACTATTAAGCGCGAGTAAATTCCGTTGAATAGCACTACAGAAAGCTTATCTTTTGACAGATAGGCCTATTTCGTCTGCGACTTACAGACTTCTTAAGTGTCGAGTGCTCGGATGCTGCGATGTTCTCTTCCAGTCTACATATAGAGATTCGGGCACGGATTTTGTGAGGCAATTGGCTTCTCATTCCTTTTCGGGACCTTTTTGTAGTTCAGACCGTTTCATGGTTTGCGTGACAAAACAGATAGACACCTTCGATTTGCGATTTACATCGACATGTTTGACCGGCGCTTGAAATCTGATATCACCTTCTTAGCTAGCTAGGAATCAATCGGTCTGCTTCTACCACCACTTCCTCCCTGCGTTTCGCTCTTCAAAGGTTTTCATCATACGGTCACGGAGGTATTAGCGCAACCATGCGGTCACTACATCTATGCTTGAGATGCATTCAGATTGGGTTATTGTGAAACTTGCCAGGTTCTAACAATACAGATTGAACAAGTTCTGATCAACTTTTCAGAACTTTTACTCTCACGTTTAATGAGGTACAGACAAATTAAGGTAAGCCTTTTTCCTCCCAATTGCATAATACGACCCGTATCGTTGGTAGATCACCTGTTCGTGGTGCGTTACGGGGTATCAGATCTACCACCAAGCCCTAGTCTGCATTAATTCAAACTAGGGAACATATTTGTGGGATCATATTTTATAGTCAAAGGAACATATATTAGTCCCAATTACATTTTATGTCTTGTAAAAAGTGACAAGGGTAGGAGCTTGGAATAAAGAAAACGTGGTTAGTATTCATTTATGTGAATATTCATTTTCTATTTGATCTTCTAAAGTGTATAAAACTTGAGTCATCATACGTTGTGAATAAAAAAAAACCTAAAAAGGAGACGTTGTGAATCAAAACAAAGGGCATACAAACTACCGCTAGAAGGACTAGTGGGACATAAGTGAGATCCAACGCGTTACTATTGCTTGTTGAGGAAGCGGATTCGTTCGAGCCTTGACCTACCCCACAGTGAGATGTTAGGCAATGATAACGTCCTTGGTTCGAGTACTACTTTACACATACCCTTTTGCTCAATTTTCAATACTTCTATTCAATTTTTATTTCTCAATAGTGATAAAGTAACTTGACATGCACTAAACAAAGGATACGGGATATACTGACTGGGATGGGAGGTGTTACCATTACACCACTGGCACCAGCTTTTGTGAGATAGGGTATTCAATTCAAATTCAAAAGTTTTGAAATGAATTCAAGCTTATCCAACATTTGTATATCTAATTTCGTGTTTGTTGAGTACTAAATAATAATTGCGTGAGAATTAAAAACGATATATATTTAAAGAGGTATTCACAGAATTATTGATAAAAAAAACAAGTGTGATAGGCACCGTATGCAAAAGCAAGTGTGGTTGGCAGCGATTTCGAAGGTAACGTTTTGATAGAAAATGAAAAAAAACGAATGTAAAATTTCCATAATTTGCTCTGCGCCGATGGTTGGCTCAAGTAACATCAAGAAATACTATGCCTGAAAAGTGGTTACGTGAAAATATAATTTGCTTGACAAATAAACTTTGAAATGATTGTGCTTCTTAACCCGGACAGCAACACAGTATGAGTATCGATAACTATTTTTAACTTTTAAAAATAATCACCTCATTCCCAGGTTCTCGATTTTTCCTTTCTAATATTCCATTTCAAGACGATTAAACAGATCTGTCAAACATCGATGCAACAATAAGCTCCAGTAAAATCATTTTTTTGAATCCTAGAGGGTTTGAGCTGTTTAGTGGAATACCTGTAACTAGAAATTATAAGAAAAATTAGTATCTTCCATTTAATTCCAACTACCTTTGCTTATCTTCGACAGATACGCGTATTACGTCTACAATGTGCAGACTTCTTCAGTGTCTCGTACTAGTCGAGTTATTAGTACGAGACACTGAAGAAGTCTGCACATTGTAGACGAAATACGCATATCTGTCGAAGATAAGCAAAGGTAGTTGGAATTAAATGGAAGATACTAATTTTTCTTCTAATTTCTAGTTATCATTTTTTTTTTACAAAATTTTATGTTAGGGTTATGTTGTATTATTTGCGTACAATAAACGAATGTTTTTTTTCAGTGCATAAATACGTGGTTTTTTGACAACGCATGTGCGCACTCAACGCACTCAGCGACAACACATGTGCTATTAAATACGGAGCTAGCTTCATAAATAGTACAAATAAATTACGTTGCAGAAAAGTAACAAATAGATTGGTGAGTTCAACGATCGTTTTCGTAGTATGAACCAAGTTTTATTTTTAGTTTGGGTGATCGTATGAATAATAATAATAATTCTTTGGACAACAGAATCATTGCACAACCACAAAGGGAAATGGGTTCGTTTTTGGATCTATGGAGTTGGGTCGATCAAAAAAAAATGTCGGCCTATAATTTTTTTTAAATTTATTTGATTGATTGATATTTAAGGATATGTCTAGTGCTTTTTTAAAATAATAGACTATTGGGTCTCCCGCTGGGTCTCTGGTGTCAAAGAACCACACAAAATTAAAACAAAAACCTGGAAAAATCCATTCTTTAGTTAAATTTTTGAATACAGACACTATTTCATTTTTATCCAAAGAGATTTTAGAGTAAAATATAGATAAAACTGCTATTATTAATGAAGTATAACCGGTCGTTGTTGTTGAGTTTTAGTTTCTTTTAACCTTGATGCAGGCGTCTCATTACCCCGTAAACGCTCACTCAACAAAACGGGACTAAATTATGAAGATACTAAAAGCGTAGCAATGCAGATTATGGCTGATTTATTTTTCAATTGTTTCGAGCTTGGCTTCAATGCCGTGCTTCTGTTTGCACAGAACGTCCATCAGCCGGTGTCAGGCAATATGTCGGGTATGAGGGAGTGGGAGAAACATAGACGGACAACCGCATAAATCGCTGCTACTTGTACACCAAAAGCAACAGTTGGCGATTGTGTGGCTTATGTTGAAATGCTTTTCAAAATTGGTCTCCCCTCAGACTCCCCTTGGACAATTGGGGTCAGTCAGTCGACGCGGTATCATATAGCCTCAACCAATGAACAGTATTCACAGCCAATAAGGCATTCCACCTCTCACTCTCGCATCCGGTTTGTCGACGGACGGACGTTCGTTATTAGGCGTCGCAATTATTATTATAACATTGCTTTGTTATTTTTGCATTTATTGTCATAATCGTATGGCCACTGCTGCTGTGTCGCATTTGTCACTGTTTTAATCCATTTTTGTGTAGATTTGAAGTGGCGTCTCGAGTGTGGAATTTGAAAAATTGAAAACATTCAAGGTGGAATAAGCGGTCGGTTGACGAACGTGCGAATATTTCCACGTTCCATTGCAGCCTCGACAGCCAATTTCAGAGAACAAATATAACGCGTCCTATTAATTGAGCCGAATATGAACGTTTGGGTCACTTTAGCTTGGATGTATTACAAATAAGTATTAAGTTGGAAATGCGAAGGTGAACAATAAGCAAAGCTTAAATTTGGATAAGAATAATAACTCCTTTATCGCAATACTCTTTACTTCTTCAAATGGATCGTGTTTAATTTATGCTGTTGGGATGTAATTCTAAATAAGATATATCTAGATACAATTCCAACATTTCTTATTGTTCTGTATTAAATCACAGATGTCAAAACGCACCTTTAAGGAAGGTTAGCTAATGGAAACCTGGAAATATTTATCAAAATTTAGCACAGAGTTCCAACAGTGATGAGAATATACTGAAAACCACACGGTACCATTTCAGCCTAATGATGCATTATGGACATTTTTCCTTTACCTAGCAACGTGAGTGGAACAAAAATCATTAAACGACACCTCTGTTATTACTCAACATTAGATGTATCTGGTTGAAGACAAACGGGGCAGACTGCGTAGCAGTAGCCAAAGCAATTAAACCACCATCATTATGTTGCAAAAACATGCAATGAACAAAGCGTGAGTTTGGTGTGATGTAAATATATGTACACCTATGTATCAAATTGTCTGAATGACTGAGCACTTCTCTCGTATCGGTGATGCAAATAATTAGCCTTTTGTAGTGGGCATACCTTCCGCGCATCTGTAGAGGTAAATGTTCATTATAATTAATCGAAATTCAAAACGAGCCTGCATAAATTGGCTCTCATGTTGTAAAACTTGATGTACTTTTTATTTTTTGCAAAACATGAATGAACAGTAGTCATCTTAAAGTTGATGGTTGCATTTTGAAGCGTAATGAAAAGAGATGCATTTGACAACGATTTTGTAAGGTTGCATGAGCGAAAGCACGTGTTTGTTTTCATATTTGTTTACTCGTCGTTTTAGCATCACTTTATGGCGCGTGTCTAGTGTTTCTATGTATGCCTTACTAAGTCTTACAATAGACTGAAACACGGAGAAGAAGTAAATTGCGATATTCATTATGAAAACATGGATTAAATTTTTTTTAATAGTTTTCAGGGTTTTGAGACCAAAGAGTCTCCTCGTTTTTATATTTTTTTTCTTGAAAGACTTTTTACATAATATATGATGATGATGATGTTAAAATACTACCATCTATTGTAGCAAGGAAACTTTCCAGTGGAATAATCTGCAAAAAGATTTGATTCTATTGTTGTTTGTGATCATCATGCTCCTATATGAAGGGCCTAAAACGTATGGAAGGGTCCGTAAGCAGAGACACTTACGCGAAACCCGCGAATATAGGGAAGAGAATCTTATTCCAAAAGCAAGTTCACACCAACAGCACTAGAGCCCTCGATTGACAGAATAAACCCAATAGATGGGGTTGAAGAGCCCGCCCTCGTTCCGCGAAATGTTAACAAAAGGGAGGAGGCAGCCCCATGCTCCATATCTAAATCGTTTCACTTGGGGCCCTGATGGGCCCTCCTTTATCCCTTTATTTTTAATTGAATGAACTTCGCCACATATTCCCAAGTTGATGTTCCAGCAGCCCATAAGTTCTACGCAATTTTGCTATCTGGTGATGAGAACTATCATAAGCAACTTAGAATACTCCATTCTCGGATGCATTTTCAAACAGGCTTATCATCTTGGCCAATCGAAGATTGAAGCGACAATTTTACGTAATTCTCATGCTTTCACATGCTTCCTTAACTTCTGCTTAGTATCATATGTAGAATATGCACGTAGCTCTATTTAAAAATTACGAGGGGACGATCTTGGACGCCACAATGGTGATTTTCCAAGGCAGCACATATAGGGTAAGTTGAATTAGAGGTTTAAGTTTAAGAATTAAGTGATTTTCACTTGTTCGATCAACTTTCATTTTTAAGGATATTATACAGTCTTGACTTCTTTGTTTTTCAATATAATGAAAGACTTTTCACATAATATATAAACAAAAATTGGCGATGTTTGTATTTAAGTTTTGAAGCTAAATTTTTATCAAAATTCTATGCGTTTTGTTTTTGCTGACTATCTTACCACACGTTTCCATATTCGAAGTAACTTGCCAACCCTACAGTATAAAACTAAAGTGATTTTTACCTCTTCCTGGGAGACGTGCAATAGGCGGTCCCTGCCAGTCATTGCCGCCGAGCGTCAGGAACGTGTCGTGATTCATGATCACAACCACGTTGCGCTTCGGAGAGAAGACGTTCTGGACGAGCACTTTCGCTCCCGACGAGCAGCTTGCCATTCCGACACGGCCGGTCTAGACTTCCATTTCCTCATGACGATGTTCAGGCCAAATACTTTTTTACCATCTGGCCGGCTGCACCGACCTTCCGGTTCAAGGCGCGGGAGAATTTCGCCATCTTGTCTTACGTCCTCCACTTTGGCGCTTGCTACACCTTGCGATAACGCAAAACCGTCAAACGGCTGGAACCTGGCTTGCACTCGGTGCTCTTACCATCCTTCAGGAGCTCCAGAGCATATCAATTTTTTATAAGGAGCTGTTTTAATTTCCGATGATGAACTCATACTAGTGGAAAAGGGATCAAAGGCGAAAAAGGTTCTCGGACCAGATGGAATACCCAATGTGGCTTTAAAATAGATGACTCAAGCGTTTCCAGACATGTTCACAGTTGTTCTGCAGATATATGATGGTCACTTTCCAGACAGATGGAAGATAAAGAAGCTTGTTTTGCTGCCGAAATCAAGAAAATTGCCAGGCAATCTAGCACCGTACAAGTATATATGTCTATGAAAAATACTCGTCGACTCATGGAGAGAAGTATATTCGGGCTAACGAAATATACGGAGCTTGTTTGTTAAAAAAAACGTAAAAGGCAATCAACGCGCTAGCCAGAAATCTGCAGAAACTCGCATCACAAAGCGAGTCGTGAGCACAAAGGTTGTACGGAATCGAATTGCTCCACTTTTAAATGGCTGTTAACTTTTGGGGTGGAGTTAGTTCAATGTGTATTTTTTTACTCTGTGTGAGTTCCACTAGCAGATGTGCAATCGTCGGAAGAACAACAGCGGCGCAAAGAAATTTTGCGCACGTACTTAAAAAATCCGGATCTTTCTCATCGTGCCATCAGCAGGAAGCTGGGAATGGTACATTCTACGGTGTCTCGTGTTAAAAATCGGTACCACGAACGTTTGACCATCGACCGGAAAGAAAAAAGTGGCAAAAATAGATCTCCGTATAGTGTTAAGGATCACAAGCGGGTAATCCAAGCTTTCAAGAGGAATCCTAACAGTTCGAGATGTGGCGAAGAATCTGAATCTAACCAAAACTTTCGTGCAAGATGCGAAAAACGTGGGGGACTACACACGTACAAAATCCAAAAGGCGCCTAACCTAGATGAACGGCAGAATACGGTAGGTAAAACACGTGCACGGAAGCTCTACACCCAGATGTTGACGAAACCACATTGCGTCGTTATGGATGATGAGACGTATCTAAAGCAGACATCCGGCAGTTTCCGGGGCTCCAGTTTTTCACTGCTCATCATAAATTTGATGTCCCCGAGGACGTTAGAAAGCAGATGATATCAAAGTTTGCCAAAAAATATATGCTTTTGATTGTTATTTTTTGTATTCTCCCCAGCGCGGAAGTAACGATCTTTTATGAAGTTTGCAGAAGCTGATAACGGATACTACCGTTCAAATGCCCTCCGCTCGTTTTCAATTTTGTATCTTTCAATTTCAAAGCCTGCCGTTGCCCTATACGGAACTATCAATATACTTTCTCTTCATGTCTATTCGTTCTAGCAATAAAATTACTGTCCACTCAGCGCTGCGCATGGAGATGAGAAATAATCTGCTTCTGCAAACTTCATCAAAAAATATATGATTTGGCAAGCAATTTGCTCGCGTGGAAAGCACCCCATTCGTGACAAATGGAACGGTCAATGGGCAGATGTACCTAAAGGAATGCCTCCAAAAGTGTCTTCTGCCTCATCTAAGGTCACACGATGGTCCTACGATTTTCTGGCCGGATTTTAGCCTCGTATTATTACTCGTAAGAGGTTTTGGAGTGGTACAAGGCTATATGGTACAGATGTACAAGGCTGTATAAGGAGGTCAATTTCGTGCCGAAGCATCTCAACTCCCCGAACGCACCGGAACTGCGGCCAATTAAAAAGTACTGGGCCATCATGAAACAGGCACTTCAGAAGCATCCTAAGGAAGTGAAACCGGAGATTGTCAAAATCGGCTTTTCAGAATTATTAAAAATCACTTTGTTTTCCTAATGAAAAACCACAATCACAATAATCGGTTTAAATCGGAAATCGGTATATTTTTTTAAATATTTCACTAGACACCCTATCGTTAACCAAAACGAACCCTGCTGCCACCCAATCCGGTTATCCAAAATCCCAGTGATTTCTCGTAGAAGTGCAGTGGACTCCGTGGCTTCCAATAAAGCGTGTATCAACATCAACATATTCCTACCCTTTCATTACTTGACTTGCATTCGGACGGGGCCGGCGCCGGTATTACCTTAGTCTAGGATCACCAGTTTATACACAAGATGTAGGTTAGGTCCCAAGCATCATCTGTTGATTCTCTATGTAATAACAGCTGATCTGTTATAGCTGGCGAACCCAACGATGTAGTTAACATCCGTACCTCCCACCCCAATTTCAGTAGTTCAAATTCCACCACCCGACATTTCACAGAAAATACCAAAAAAAGTGGGATTAACCAACTCGAGAAATCGTATTTTGATAGTGCCTTAAAACATTTGGGAAAAAATACCGTTTTTAATAATATATTCCTTTTTCGCAGGTCGATCTCATGCTATATTGACGGTTCATTAAATAATAAGACCTGGAGGCTATACTATTTTGAATGTGTGTCTAGTTGCATTGCATAAGATTGCAAAACAAACGAAATATTAATAATCTTTCGAAAGTATGACCATGCATCTCAAAGTATCAGGATTGGCTTCGGCGGCCGTAAACATATGTTTATTTATCTCCATCTTACATAACGTAGCACATAAATGTATAAAAATCATATAACTTGTTTGACCATCACCTAAAGCAGTCGCATCAAAATCTTCCAACGAGTAGCACTCCGCTTGGTCAAAACTTTCCCAACGATTAACATTCAATATGAGTTTTGTGCGTTAAATTACTTTCGATTCACTAGGTGCGAAAGCTTTGCTGTTCAAACGGTATGAAGGAACGGTTTACAATTTTGTCTATCCAAACGAAGGTAGGAGAAAAATCTATTTGGTCCAGCTGATTGAAAGATAAATAAATTCACAACAAATTAAAAAAAAATCAATACCGATTCGCAATATCAAACTGCTACTTTACTGGTCGTAAACGTGCTACCTAAAATAGTATCCTACAACTTTGGCCAGTACCTTGTTCAAAATCCCCTCTTGCTGCCTTCCGGCTGGAGGTTTTTTTTTCGTTGCTTTCACGGTTGTGTGGCTACTGCAAAATTGTTAACCTTACCACAGCAAGCTGCGGGCTACTACAACAACATATACTGCTGCAGTGGTTCAAACCTTCAATCTAAGCAACCATATGCTGCCAACAGCAATACTGTTGATAGGTGGCAACAATAACTTAGTTTGGCTCGTTATTTTTTGCGTTCGCTTTAAAGTGATTTTTGATTTCGAAAATAGAAAAGAAAACCGTATAGGCTTCGTCGTAAATGAAATTATATTATCGGTAGCGGTCAGGTACGTCGTCATACCATCGCTTATTAGAGTGTAGTTTTGACGTAAGTGGAGCTTATCCACATACACACTAAACAATTATTGTCTAGTTCGCCATTGATGTGTTTTGTTATTACTATTATCATCATTTCTCCAGAATACACCCACAAAATTAAGAAGATACAACATGCACAGTTGACCATTATGTATGCAAATCAGCGTTTGCTGCTATAATAAACTATTATTATATGCACAACTGCTTGCTGTATTTTATGAATTTCTCAAACATATTTTTGAATATAAAATATACAGCGGTGGCCTAATAATTAGATGAGATTAGATTTGCATTTAAATTACAAATTTCCAATCTTCGTAATAGCTCAATGAATTTCGTTGGTGCATTCAGGAGCAATGAAGATAATAAATTTAATTATTACCAGTTATGTGTAGATGTTATCAATGTCCAACTGATCAATGTGTTGATTGATTGATGGATTGATTACACGGAAAAAAATCCGTGCCCGGATCCGTGAACTGCAGTCATGAATTCGAGAACAAGCAAAAATACACCGTGAACTGAATCACGTAATCATGAACTAAATCACGTTTTTAGGTAAAAATCCTGAAAACGTGAACTAGTTCACGGTCCGTTTTCATATTCGTGAACGCTTTTGTTTCTGTGTAGTCTTTATTTTAGAGACTTTCGTTGGCTGGTTCGTCTCTTTTGTTGATTGATTTGTTGACAATAAAAGCAAGTATTTTAGGCTCTAAAAATCAAAACTCTATTAAAAAATAAGCGACTTATTTGAAGAATGCTTATTCATACTTTTTATAACATTCATAAAAAGTTTTGTATGCTAGCCTGTGTTAATCGTCGACAGCATCTCTTATTTAAAGTGACTAGTTGATGTTCGAGAAAGTTACACTTACATTGATCTGTTCACCCTTCCAAACTGTTTGCCACCACTTCACCATTGCAATCGATTGCTATACCTATGTTTGTTCGCAATCCACACCATCATTACGATCGATTGCTATACCTATGTTGGATCGCGAACGAAACCCCAATAACAACCTGTAGTAGTGGTCCGTCTATGCGCTTCACAAAATTGATTAAAATTACCTTTCTGCTCTTCTCTCTTTCGTTTGTAGGTGCAGCGGCTGGCTTGTACCAGAAATTACAACCTCTAGCGCAATGATACCTGATGTGCAACTGCTATTCGAAGGAGCAATGAAGGAACGCCAAAAAGTGTTGATATTTATCGCACAGGGATTACGCGGTACCAGGACAAGTAGCACCGGTGACAGGTGAAGCGAGGTTGTTGTGGATTAACTAGTCTGTAAAGAAATGGCAATCCACCATATCTGAAGCAAGTGAACAATAGAAGTGCACGTTGCGTGTGGTTTTACCCGTTCGAGAGTGAAATGAAAGTGTAAAAGCAATTCGGTTTAAACACGGGCGTAAACGTAAAGCGCCATAAGAAGAGGCACAAATTGTTTGCATTTCATGGCAAGAGGAATACGGTGTGAACGAAGTTTGAAATAAATAAAGTTCGAAAATTTAGAAGAAAATCCACTACGGTGAGCAGTGATTGTAGCATTCGCCGTTGTAGGCACTGGTACAAAAATCTGAAGTTTTCATGTGGTGTAGATAAAGTGAGAGAAAATTAGATCAATTGAATAAAAATCAGTACGAAAACAGGGGGGACAACATATACCAAAGCCACGAAAATGTTGAAAATTCAAATGCTTGAACAAATCGTGGCCAATGAAAACGTGATTGAGGATAGTCGGCTAGCTAGGGAGGCGAATCAGGCTACGGGAGGTGGATCAGGCAATGGAAGCGTAGGTGCAAGTGGATCGACCAAGGCTGATTTTAGCTCCTCTAATAACTCGTCGGATAAGAATGGAGAAACAACAAGTTTGAACCGCAGCAACCGATTATCGCCTCAAGGGTATGTATTTGTAGAGTATTACTTGTTAAACGCAGTGAACTGATAACATGCACTTGTTGCATTGTTCATATAGTACATGTTGTTCTAGATTTGCCGGTTGCTGAGGAATTAATAATTGATCTTCGATCTTTTTTTTATTGATTCATAACTTTGAATCGATGTCAAGTTCATAAGATCCACTATGCTGTCAATAAGAATATTATTTTCGGGATTAATTCAATGGTCAATCTAACAGCAGATAAACGCAATGTACAGAAACAACTATAAATTGACACATTGTATGTATGTATACATGTAAAGAACACCACTTATTCGTGTAAGACGCAGTCATTAAACAGTGGATTATCCCAATGAGTGGGGAGAAGGTGTGTTTTCAATCCATGCAACAGGGAGTTGGCAATTCTACTTTAACTATATAAATCACTTCAATCGGGTGCAGTGATGGTCCCATCATATCCAGAACTTTGATTTTGTTTTATTTATTTGTATAGATATATACTATATGCATTTAGGGCAACGATGTGTTAGCCTACCCATTTTATTCGACCTATTTACCAAATATGTCATTTATTCAGCGATAATGAACAAAATCCTGTTGCTATTGGGATGACCCATTGATTCCAATGCGGCTGAGAGATTTTTAATCCATTCAATTTCGCGTAATTTTTAGTTTCGTTGACTTTTTAGACAAGACGACTTCAATGGTTAAGAACAGACTATTTTCACGATCTTCGAATGATATAAATTTGGATAAATTAAACCGTTAAGCCAAATTTAATAAGAAAACCGTTGACCTAATGTAAGTCACATATTTTTTTCTATGTTCCCAACTATAGCCTGTTGTATTAATAATGTAGTAAAAATGATTAGAAAAGAAGAAGAAAAAGATAGTATTTTCCATTTAGTTCCAAGTACCTTTTCTTATCTTGACAGATACGCGTATTTCGTCTACAATGTGCAGACTTCTTCAATGTCTTGTACTTATAACTCGACTTAATCGATAGGAAAATAAATAGAAAAAAACGATGTTTTTTTTGACTCAGAGTAGGCATAAACAAAATAATAATAGGATAGGTATAATCAAAATAATGATAGGTAAACGTTTTGTATTTAGAAAATAGTATATATACGGCAGGTGGCGAAGGTTTTCTTTCAGTCGAGTTATTAGTACGAGACATTGAAGAAGTCAGCACATTGTAGACGAAATACGCGTATCTGTCAAGATAAGCAAAGGTAGTTGGAATTAAATGGAAAATACAAATTATTCTTCTTCTTTTCTAATTACAGGTATTCCACTTAACAGCTCAAACTCTCTAGGATTCAGTAAAAATGATGTTATTGGTCATACAACTCGAGTTATTAGTACACGACACCGAAGAAGTCTGCACATTATAGACGAAATTGGAATTAAATGGAAAATACAAATTTTTCTTCTTATTTCTAGTTACTATAATTTAGTCATGTGTATTTTTTTGTTCATTTGAAAAATTTACAGCCTGGGAGAAGTAAACTATATATTCAAAATGGTACCAAAAACGTTTTCATTGTGTTTTTTCGCAGACCATTTGAGTCAAATATGGAATTATTTTTGAGAAAAAAAAATTTTTTAGTAAAATGTGTAGGGAAAATGTTCCTATACTAATCTCGACTCTTAAAAAAAATTGGTGACGGAACAGGCTGTGACTTAAAGCCATTTATATAATCTCACTATCGTAAAATAAATCAAATCCTTTTTTTTATTATCCAGATTTTTAGCCCTGGGCTGGTTCATCGTGATGCATGTCATTGTTCAACGTATGCAAACTTTATTACGAAAAGAAATCAAATTTTTTATGATGTAGAAGGAGATGTTTGCTCATCGCCATGAGGCACCAAGAGTGGACAGTAATGTTTGCTAGAATGAAAGATATGAAGAGAAAGTGTTGAAAGATCCGTCAGTGTACGGTAGATTGGAAATAGAACAGAAGTAATGAAAATTGAGCGAAAGGGCATGGGTAAAGTAGTATTCGAACCAAAAAAAATAAAATAAACAAACTTGAGTGATCTCAGACTTTGCGAATCAAAACAAACCCAAAAAAGGAGAGTCCCTCTCCCATGTGCGCATCAAAACAGAGTGCATACAAACTACCGCTAGAAACTATAACACAGCTATCAGTAGTACATGAGCGCGTACCAACACGTTACTTTTGCCTGTTGAGGTGGCAGACTCGTCTGTGCCTCGACCTACCCCGCAGTGGGATGTTAGGCAAAGGTAACGTCCTTGGTTCGAGTACTACTTTACCCATGCCTTTTCGCTCAATTTCCATTACTTCTGTTCTATTTCCAATCTACCGTACACTGACGGAACTTTCAACACTTTCTCTTCATAACTTTCATTCTAGCATACATTACTGTCCACTCTTGGTGCCTCATGACGATGAGCGAACATCTCCTTCTACACCATAATCATTACTCCACGCACGGAGAATAGAAAACATAACAATTATAGTATGTGCAAACTTTTTAGTTTTTCTGATCACATGAAACTTCAACCATCCGTCCGTTACATGTTTTAAACTGGTGATTAAGTCTTGATTTTTTTTCAGTTGTACATTAAATGTAAACAAGCAATGTTCATTATCGTTAGTATTGTTTCTATTAATATTATTATTTCATGAAATCCCCGACGATGGTGCACTTCGTATAGTAAGTGTTCGATATTCAACATTTTTGATCACCCGTAACGCTTGTTGAGCGTATCCCAGGGATAATCCTTTCCTTAATATTACTCCATTACCTGTGACACATATGAGGGGTCGTAGAGTTCTCTGCATCTCTCTTAAGTATGTGTTGAACTAACATTCTCTCCCACTCCCCTACAGTTGCAAGGACGTGGCCAGGGTCGACTTAATCTACTGGAGGCAGCATGTCTGGTATCTAAGGGTCGAACCCTTACATACCAGACATGCTGCCTCCAGTAGACCTCATCTACTGGACTCATCCCCCAGGTTTCTTATCGAACTACAACGAATCCAGATGTGATAGTTATCTTAACAGTAGATTAAGTCTTCACCGCCTACGATATTGTGTAACTGTATATGCTATGATATGCTACGCTATTTTCATTTTTTATATAAATCTATTATTGCGTAACGCTTACGCTAACAATTTTCATATTTGTCAGATATCAGGCTGAACACAATAATATTGTGTATCGGTAAAACTACCCAAAACCTAAATCTAAAAATTAATAACCACTGATGATCCTAATCATGCCATTGTATGAAGGGACAAAAACGGGTTGGGTGGATCGATAAGCAACATCATAGGCAACATCACACAAGTTTCCACAGGGATGTAAAGAATCTCCTTCCAATAACAAGATTGAACAATTGGTCATAAAAGCGAGTGAAGAAGAGCCCACCATCTATTCACAAACTGTTTGCTTTGGGGAGGTGGTGTTTCCACTCTCCCCCTCCAGAGTGCTTCAACGGGATTTCCTTATGGTCCCACCCATTTCCATGAAATATTATTATAATAGTGTATATATTTACGTAAATGAAAAAATACTACAAGCATTCGTATCTATTATATATGATAATAAAAATGTAGTAAAGTGTTCAAGTGTAGAGTTCTGTGGTTCCGGGCTTAAGCACGTTTTCGTGCATTTTCAGCGATAGGAGCAAGTTCCCAAAATCTTGATTTGAGGTTTGCAGAAAAAGTTTGTTAAATCTATTGAAATTTTACGAAACTAATATTTATACATTTTAATTTACTGTTGCCATGGTCACTATTTGCTGTAGATATTGATATTATAAAAGCATACTTTGTATTTTTATTTTTGCTTGCTTAACAGTTATAGCTCATGAGTTAGGAAAACAGGGAAGATTTAATTGAAAGGGAATATTAAAGACAAATGGAAATAAATAAATGTAATGTTTAAATCATCTATGCAGTAAAATTATAAAATTACTTGTGTAGATATACTTTTTTCAACAATTTATAAAACCAATTCTTGATTAATTCTACTGCGTGGTGTTAAATGTTTCGATTAGGAAGAGGTAAAATGATTATTACCCGAATACAATGGATAATTTGATTTCATGTGTCGTATGACGGTGGTTGATTAAACTAAGAGAAATCTCGTCCAAATGCCATAAGACCAATACATATACACTCTACCATGGAAAAGAAGTGAGGTAATAAGTAAGTATTATTATTATTATGACCTAACTTCATCCACATGGCCGATTGTATATGCATTTGGACGAGTTTTTTCTTCTCATCTTGTCTAGCACCCAACTGCACAAGAACGAGTATCATGGAACGAACATAAATATTTCTTACCAGTAAACACGTCTGGTTGCTTTTTCCGATGTCAGCAAGAAAAACACGAATCAGTTTTCTCTGTTCTCTACTTGATCGTAAACAGACCGTTATTCAAACTTTTCTTTCCACCAGAAGGTATGAAATCGATTTTCAATTTTTAATACTTCGGCTTGGTTTTCGATGTTGGCTTTGGCTAAAGGTAAACACCTATTTTATTTCATAGCCATAGCGTCACACATTTGTATACTCTTCTTTGTAAGATGCGTTACGAAGGCTCTCGTTGGTACCGTTCAGCCATATGTCGCCGTTTGCCGCTTTTGTAGAAACAAGCGTTGGAAAGTTGCTTCTAGCCGTCTTCAATTTATGTTTGTGGGTATTTTTGTTTGTTTGTTTAGATTTGTGGATTAACTTATAAATATTTAAATGAAAAACTGCGAACGAATACTAAAAATAACGATGATAACATATGCGAACTGTTTTTTTCACTCTTCTATGGTGCAGAAAAAAAAGTGAAAACGGTGTGTTTTTAGGAAGAGCTAATGTCGGAAAAAATATATATTGGCAAAACTTTTCGGGTGGCGTACATCGTCAAGAATATATCTCGTTAGAATTGTGTTCTATATCGCTAGATATGTGTGCAATGGAAGGGGATGGAATAATGGGGAATGGAAGGGAACATTTTAGACACAATTTTGTTTGTCGACATGAGTCCAAGCTAATACACTTTATTTTGGTTTGATTTGATTCACCCAGTACCGATGTATTGGAATAGTTGGTTCATCAACTCATTCATTTCCTGCTAAAGAATATGGATCAGATACCCATAATTTTGACCGTGAATTAAACTAAGGGCTCAAATAGCAGTCTCTAGGGGAAGCTCGATGGAAATATTTTTAATGCACAGCCACTATTATGTAATTGGAAAACTAGAATAATTTAAATTAACACTTTTCTTGGTCACTTTTAAAAAATAGGGCTGCCAAATGATGAGTCGACAACAAGGATGGAGCGTGTGTCCCCGTAATATAGCTCTGGTCCTCACAAGTTCCTACCTCATGCTTCCACGAGTCAAGAGATGACTAAGACCGCAAGTTAAGGGTTGCGTACTAGGCTGGTAGTGCAGTCTGGGCACTGTTGTCCTTCTGACTTCAGATAGATTGAGGAGGATCGTGCCGAGCGTCTATCCACCAAGGAGATGCGGCTCAAACAACGTCTGTCACGTCACCTTAGAAGGCAGCCCCACCAATGCGATGTAGGCATGGCTTTACCCCGAGGTTTTTCAAATTTCTGATTTTCAATAATTATGATGATTATGATTTGAATTTCATATTCAAAGACTTACATTGTTTATGGTCCTACATTTTCTATTTCATAGACATGGATAATCATTTATGGGCCCAGCGGTAAACGGAAGTTGTCGAAGAATTCGATTCTCCTGCCTTATTTTTTTTTAATTTTGGATTTATTTAGTTTCCGTTTTTTATGCAGTGATCATACTCATTTTTTTTTATCTTTATTATGGTGACTTTTAGCCTCCTGGGCTAGTTCGTCACCGTGTGATCATACTCACGAAATTTTAGTCGCATTGTTGTTTGCTTAAATTTTCTTTGCTGATTTGCTGGGCTGCCGGGTGATTGACTTTATTTGACTATATCACGTTGGAATTTTCGCAATTTCAGAATTTCGATCACCTAGCACTGCGGTGGAAGAGGCTGCGTTTCATTATTATATGTACATTGTTAAGTGTTTCTTTACAAAATCGTGTTTTTTCCATCCTATCATGATCTTCTCATTTCAGTATACATTCGTCGACTAATGGTTGAGCTACATAGAGGTATATAGCTGCATCTTATTATTAATTGCATATCATTATTTTTTTAACTACGAAATTTTTTTGCTTCAAAGTGCTAGGGAGGGTTTCCAGAACGCACAAAAAAAAACGCAGTAGAAACTACCATGTCGAGGGTTAAATTAAGCGTAAAAACCAACAATTTTCGCCTGACTAGAAATGCGTTTGATTTTATCATGCCTGCGATTAGATCAACCATGGTGTGGTTGATATCAATTTGAGGTCTGTCAAATATACCACAAATGTTGAAGGTTGTACCATAAACGTAATAAATTCGACTGAAATTTCATGGTAGTTCTGAAAATAGACACAGTTGGGTAACATTTTTTTCTGCGAGGTAATGTAGATGTGATACTGTTATGTAGCATAAGGTCTTTTTCTATTAACCAACCACACTAGTGAGTGACCCCAGGATCATTTTTACTGTTGGTTTAAATCGGTGCCAAAAATTGAATAACTTTAACGTGTATCTCTGTACAGAAAATAAATCGGGAATATAGTAAAATATCATATTCGCTGCCGAAGTCAGAAGAACTCAGCACGCCGTTTACCAAAACGAACAACCAACCACTTTAACCAACACCCCAGTGATTTCTCTTGGAAGTGCAGAGGTATTCTCGGCTTCCAATAAAGGAAGTATTGCGTCTCTATATTTCTACCCATTCTCTACTTGACCTGCATTCGGGATTACCAGTTTTTACACATTGAGGATGTATGCTAGTCCCAAGCATCATTTTTTGGTTCCCTGTGTAATAACAGCTGAACTGAAAATAGCTTAGGCGGTCAATCATGCTCATGCTCACTTGATCACTTTTAAAAATAAATAAAAAATAAACTTTAGCACTTTTTCAAACTATCTGATCTAATCTCATCTAAAATATCAGAGCCCTCTGAGCGACGTCTGTTACAAGACTTTATACACTGTTCGCTGAGTTTGGCTTAATCATAGTACCACTAAGTACCACTAGAGTTTGGCTAAATCTAGAGTACCACTAGTAGTTTTGACTGATTGCAAAGGCAAACTTCTTTGTAGGCTTTAATTATATAAGACGTTATAACATATAGCAGCATATATACAGCACTTATATCTTTGGAGCTTCTATAGTAAGGAATTTGGTTTGTACTAGTTCAAAATAGGTATGGTAAGGTCTCACCGGTGTTGGTTACCAGATCTTTCTTATAGTTACTCGTACCCCAGTCGCCGGGGTAGGGATAGCAGTTATTTGACAAGAGGTTACAGTAGGGTATATATTATAGCTGCACGTACGCGAAGTAGCAAATTGTAGCGACCTTCTCCTTAAACAACTATTTTGACTATAAAGACCCCATTGACACATTTTTATGTTGACGGAGCGTCTTCTACTATTTTTTAGCTTCCCGTGTAATCACAATGGAATATTGCATATTAATTTCTGGAAGGAGTTCTTTTATCTAGGGTTTTGCGTAAATATTACCTATTGAACCTATCCATGTCTAAAAAATACTGTATCAAACATTCAAAGGATCAATCAAGACTGGTTTATGACTACTATATATAATCGTTTCTATGTAAAATACTATTGTGTGATATGAGCTGTCATGTCATTGATTCTATCGCTACAGACCTGAGTTTCTTGTTGAACTTGCATAATTTAGCTAAGTAACTCTAAAATGACATTACGGTGCAAATGACAAGTTGTTAGGCCATGTAGTGAAAAGAATCCTTAAACAATTACCTACGTTTTTCATTAACAGTTGTTTTCTAGCATTTTACAAAATCGTATAAAAATGCTAAGAAACAACTGTCAATGCAAAAACAATCATACTCTTGACCCAGGACGTTGAAATAACGGAACTATTATGTTGCTTTTACCTCAAATGCCATCAATCAACCCGACAATGATATAATGCCCCTAGATATCTAACATTTGCAACGGAAATAACTCAAAACAGCAATAATTCGAACAACCTACCGAGAACCGAGCTAAATCTCACAATCTGTGCAATACGGTCTAGCACCAGATCATTCTTGTAGATAACTGCCGAGGACGTTTCACTATACTTATACATCCTTTTCATTCCATGTTTTAAACGACCTAGAATCGGTCAAACTCGCGCCAACAAAACCGGGATTCAGTAGTGAACAACATCTAAAATTCCAATCATGCGGCACCTTACACTGCTTGAAATCGTAAACAGGTGTATTTATGATGTTTTAATAACCTTGGACCTCAGTGGACATTTGTTCTCTAATATTTTTATTTTTCAAGAATAAGTACACATGAGCCACATCATGCTTGTTTGATTGCTAAAAAAATCAATATGACTGTCATACATATGTGACTGTATACACAAAACACATGTGAACAGATTTCGTTAGCAGTTCGCAGTGGTTAACGGTAAAAGGCACATGAAATGCTCAACAAGTATCACTTACAAATAGCAGAAATTTTACTGTTGAAAGAGAAAATAAAATTGAGGCTCTTCGTTTCTCGCTCTCTTCCTCTTCTGAATACTTGACCAAATTTTGAAGGACAGCTAGATTGCCGGATGACGGTCAAGTACCCTCTCAGTACATGTGAGATGGGTTAAGCTTTGGCTGATATGTAAATGCCTTATCCGACGCTGGTTTGTTGCTGCTGCACGTGAATTCCGATCAAAAGCATAAGAGTGTATGTAGAAATTTCATTTTTTTATCGATACAGTTACTGATGTATGATCAGATTACAGATAATAGATAAAAAATGGAATGCATTCGGTGTTGAGTAACTTGAAGAAATCTGCATGTTGCTACAAAATATCACCCAATTTATTGATGAATGTTTTATACTTTGAGCATGATTGACCGCCCACGGATGCTACTCCGATATTGCCAGATCATCTGTATTTGCACCAAGAATCAACAGATGATGTTTGGAACTAACATACATCCTCAATGTGTAAAAACTGGTGACCTATTATAAAGCCGCCGGGCCGTGCCCGAATGGTGATCAAGTAGGGAATGGGAAGGAACGTGTTGACGTGATAGTCGCTATGCAGGAAGCCGAAAAATCTTCATCCACATCCACAAAAATTCACTGGGATGGTGGGATCGTTGGGAGAAGGTTAGAGGCAGGGTTCGTATTGGTTAAAGATACGCTAAAAGTATGTAGCTAGCACTATCCGCCAAAAGCATGGGAACATACAACGCCAGTTGCACTGCGTCCCGAATAGTCCGGCATGACCTAATCACCGTAAGCTCGTAAATAATTGTGATTGCTTTTTCTGCCTGTGTAAGTAATAGTTGCACTAGCGTGCGTTCTTCTTCTTCTAAGCGGCGGCATGTCCCCTTTTCTGTGGAAATCCTGCAAATAAAGATAAGACAAGTTGAGCCGCGCCTCAGATTGGTTTTTACTAACTGATATTGATTATATTGATTCCTACGCTCATTAATTTGGTACCAACCCGGGAAGACTTGGTCCTATACCAAATGCCTTCCTTATCTAAAGTCCTTTCAAATACTCGCATTTTTCTGTGATATACACCGTGTTCAATATAATATCATACAAAATAAAACTCTATTTATTTCAAATCGATAATCCAGATTTTATTGATTACTTTACCCATTATATTACAATATAATACTGATCAACTACAGCATATGTTTTGGAATAACACCGCCTTTGGCCTTCTTGACCATCTCCAGACGTTTTTCGAAACCGTCACAGTGCCACCGTTTTTCGAATCGCCACAGTGCCGCACGACTTCCAACGGCATTTCGTCCCAAATTCGTTTGATTACGGGTTTGAATTCGTTCATATTAGAGGCCCTGTGGTTATTTACCTTCGCCACTACGTATGATCATACGAAATAATCCAAGGGATTCAGATCTGGTGAAATGGGAGACCATTCATTCTAGTCCAAAAAATCGGTCAAATTTTCTCGGCACCAGCCCTGAACGAGATTTGCAGTATGCGATGGCGCTCCGTCCTGCTGAAACACATAGTGATCATCTCCAAACACTTCTTGTACATATGGCTTGACAACTTTCTCCAAAACTTCCGTTTTATAATATACGGCAATCAATTTTTTTGATTTTTGTCTAATCCGTTCCCTGACCACTTTAACAACTCGTGCAGTCCGCACCGTACGAGTACGACCGGATTTTTTCCGGATATCCAACGAGCAGGTGTGACGGTACCTTCGGATGGTTCGGTACACAAAAACCCGCTTTACTCCGAGGTTTTTCGAATTTCTGAAAATACCTTTCAAAAACTTTTTTATCACCACAGCACGAAACTCCTTCATCGCTGGTAAAAGATAAACACCGAATGAAAACAATCGGACATAACCTAAAAGCGTTTATATAAACATAGTGCAAAACTACACCAACACATACGTGAAGCATGTTCAGTAGTTGCACGACACCAATGCAAGGAAAAAGTGTATGAGAATATATTGGAAACGGTGTAGTGGGAGGAATATTACAATTGATTGATAAAAATTGTGATTGATATTGATATGGATCAGCCCCGCCCTGTCAGGACACTATACGTCGATCTGCACCTAAGCTGAGTGAGAACCTACTCAGCTTAAGCGTTCATGCATACTAATCCGTATCCGTACTTTTACTAGCAGGCTCCGTTGTCCCATTAGCTTCCATGCTTGGTTAGGAATAGAAGGAGATTGATAGGAAAAATTCAGAGAGAATGATCTTATATTGAAAAGAGACAAGCATAAGGAAAAACAAAATAAAACAAAATAAACAAAATAAAACAGGATATAAGATATTGTCTTCAAAATTTGGTAGAAATATTATTTGTTGCTTGAAAGAAACAAAATTAGGAACAAAGATACAAGTAGAATCCTTATAGTCCCCCAGATGTTTGAAGAGCTTAGTAATTTCTCTGAAAAGATAAGGGCTTAGGTTGCGTTTTACAGCAATTTGATTTCGATATTGTGTTTATTAAAATTTTATATTTAATTTTCATCGTACTTTTATATATTCATTCTCAGATCTGGGCCGTCTGATTCTGCTTTTTTTCTGAAATGTCATTGTGAAGACATGGTTTTGATAACGCATGATACCCGATTCAAATCAACAGTCAACAATCAACAATAACATGCAGTTAGGGCCGCTTACAGTGTTATATGGTGGTTTTCCATTGGCAAGACAAGGTTATTTATGACGACGCTGTAGGGTTCAGGGGTCGCCTCAAGCGCGAGAATCGGTGGCACTCGAACACGATATCTTTCGCAATAGATAGAAAAAAAGGCACGGTGTTGCAAATACGGATCAAGAACGTGTGGTGATCTTACGAAGGATATATTTCAACTGACTATATTGTTCTACAATGATCTTGACCCTGCTAGCCAAATAATAAAGTGAGACGGATTGGCAAAAGGCCTTTCCGATCGTTCGCTATTCTAACGTGATAATGTGATTGTGTATGGAGTACAAAGGTATAGTGTGGGGTAGATTATTGGGATTCTATTGATCTTAAAACTAGCACATCTCAATACATTAGGGTGGTGCTCCAACATATATCGGCCCCCGTTGAAAGGGTTGCCTTTCAACTGATGAATAGAACGTTTCCGCTGCTTTGAGTGACTAGCATCAATGATCTTCACGGTTTCTGCTTTACGACATCGGATCCCTGCTGGTCATCTGTTTTTCTTCAGGTTGCAGACGGTTGTACTTTGGTAGCTCGGTGATCATCAGCGTTGGTGGAAGGATTGTAGTAGCCATCGATGAGCCGCCAGGACATGTCGGAGGACAAAAATTCTTAAGTTTTTTGCAAATTCAATAAAATATTAACTTACAGGGTTGGAGGCCCGAAGGCTTCTCGTTGCGCAACGCCGAAGCATTGCGATGGAAGACTCAGTCCTCTGAGTTTAGGTTGGCTGCACTGGTGATGTTGGTTGTGGGCTGGCGTATCGGCAGGACGCATATCTTCGAAATGGCCCGTGTGTACTCTCCGTCAACGGTCCGCACAACGACGACACGAATGTTGTTGTCCTTGCCACGGCAGACACAGGTGATGCGGCCATACCTCCACTTCAGAGGTGGGAGGTTGTCCTCCTTGAGCAGCACCAAAGTGCCGACTTCTACGTTGTCCCGCTGTTGAGTCCATTTCGTGCGTGGATGAAGGCCAGAGAGGTAATCAACGGTCCAACGCTTCCAGATGCGTCGGAGAAGCTCTTGGTTTTGCTGCCAACGGTCGAGTCGATTCCTTGGGACATCAGATAGATCGGGCTCAGGTGACGAAATTAGCGGACGATGGATCAGAAAGTGACCCGGGGTTAGGACTTCCAGGTCGTTGGGCTCAGCAGAAAGTGGAGTCAACGGCCTTGAGTTTAGGCAAGCTTCGATACGAGCCAGCAGTGTAACGAATTCGTCCTGTGAGAGCACCGAGTTTCCGATGGTAGACCGAAGGTGTTTCTTAAAGGATTTAACCGCCGCTTCCCACAGACCGCCAAAGTTGGGACTGCGAGGCGGGATAAACTTGAACACGATGCCGTCATCTGCACAGTGGTTGATTACTGCAGACTGGTGTTGCTGGTCGTAGAAATGTTTGAAGAGTTTGGCTAATTCCTTTTCCGCTCCCTTAAAGTTCGTTGCGTTGTCGCATTGGATAAGTTTCGGCTTCCTCTGCGAGCGACGAATCGATGCAATGCTGCTAGGAAAGCGGCCGTGCTGAGGTCATAGACGAGTTCTATGTGGACGGCCTTGGTGACGAGGCACACAAATATCGCCACATAGCATTTGGTTGGTGGTGCTCTTGGCCCTTTGCGGTACTGGAAAGGTCCACAAAGGTCAACGCCAGTGTTTAAGAAAGGGAATGTTGGCGTAACTCGCTCTGGAGGTAGGTCACCCATTAGCTGCTCAAGGTTGGTTGGTTTACAGCGGTAACAATTCACGCAGGAATGCACCACCTTTCTTGCCAGGTTACGGACTCGAAGTGGCCAGAACCTTTCTCGGGTGCATGCTACCAATAATTGCGGTCCGGCGTGGAGGTTCTTCTCGTGGTAGTGGACCAAGATAAGTTCTGTGAGCGTGTGACGAGCAGGCAGAATCATCGGGTGTTTCCGGTCTTCAGGGATAGCAGCATTTCTCAGACGACCACCCACACGTAAGATTCCATCGACCAGAATCGGCGAGAGGTTTTTGAGTATCGAGCGTGAACCAACTTGTCCACTGGATCTGATCTCAGCTAGCTCTCGAGCAAAGGTTTCTTGCTGAGCAATCCGAACGAGGAATTTTGTGGAGTCGCTGAGCTCCATTGTAGTTAGATGTCCACATTTCCGGTTGTTGCGATTTCGAGGCGAAGCATTGTGCTGGAAACGGCGTAGGTAAGAGACTAGCCGTACCAGACCAGAGAACGGCGAACGAATCTCGAAGAGTTCGTTAGGAGGTACTATTTGAACTGGAAGCGCTATTGAGCGCTCCGCTTGAGCAATGTTCGGTAGGTTATCTGGAATCGGCTGATTTATTGGAGGCCAAAAGCGAGACGATTGATTCAGCCACACATGCGAGATCCACCAAGCTGGTGTATCTCTCAACTCAGCGGGACTCATCCCGCGCGAAATTATGTCCGCTGGATTCTCGATTCCAGGAACATGTGACCAGATACCGCCAGCTGTAAGGCGCTGGATCTCTGCGACACGGTTTGCGATAAACTTCTTCCAACGAGCTGGTGGTGAGCGGATCTGACACAGCACTATCATAGAATCCGTCCAGAAGAAGGATTTAGTTTTCAGGTCGATGCTTGACTTGACCTTCTCGTACAGGTGAGCCAAAAGAAGTGCCGAGGAGAGCTCTAGTAACGGCAACGAGAGCAATATCGAATTCTTCGATTTTCCTGTAGGTGCCACTCTTGATTTGGCACACAATAGTCTGACGGAGATTGTTCCGTCAGCGGATACGGTTCGCAGGTAGATGTTGGCACCGTATGCGCGTTCAGACGCGTCACAAAATCCGTGTAATTCTACGAGTACAGGATCATGAGAAAAAGTTACCCATCGTGGGATAGATATCGATGGAATATCTTCTAAGCTGTCACGGTAGTGTCTCAATACTGTTGCTGTTCAGGTGTCAGTGGTTCATCCCACGAAGTAGTGGATTGCCAAAGCGATTGGACGAAGATCTTTGCCAAAACTACAACAGGACCAAGTAATCCAAGAGGCAAGAACAGTTTGGCAAGATCGGAGACGACAACGCGACGAGTAATGACAGCTTCCGTGGACCATACGGGAGTTGCATAGCTGTACGTGTCCGTGAATGGCTGCCAATGGATTCCGAGAGTTTTGACCGGGGTGGATTGTAAATTCAGAGCTAACACTGATCGTTCGTCACGCAGTTCTGGGGAATTTTCAACAGAGCTTCAGCTGAATTGGATGCCCACTTGCGAAGACTGAAACCGGCGGATGACAGCACCGTCAATAGTTGTCTGCAAAGTTCTTCTCCTTCCTCTTCGTTGTCGACACCAGTCAACATATCATCCACGTAAAAATCTTTAGCCAAGGCTAGTGACGCGAGCGGTAAATTGTCAGCACATTGCTTGGACAGCTCTTTCAGACACCTGGTTGCCAAAAATGGGGCGGATGCAGTGCCGTAGGTGACTGTCGTGAGTTCAAAGGTGCGAATCGGTTCGGAAGAAGTGTTGCGCCAAAGGATACGCTGAAGTGGGTAATCTGATGGATGAATGCGAATCTGTCTGTACATCTTTTCGATGTCTGCTATGAGGGCAATCCGATTCATGCGGAAACGAAGATGTATGGCAAACAGGTCGTCCTGGACAACTGGGCCTACCATCAATGCCTGGTTCAACGCAACTCCACTGTCCGTCCGACACGAGGCATCAAATACGACCCGGAGCTTTGTAGTCGTACTATCCGCTTTCTCTACTCCATGGTGTGGTAGGTAGTATGACTGGGCTACAGGTGATGAGCTGGCGAAATCGTCGACTTCATTCATGTGACCAAGCTGATGATATTCATCGATGAACTTGACGTAGGATTGTTTCTGCTGAGGATTTGAATCGAGGCGACGTTCTAAGGCGAGAAATCTCCTGGTAGCGATCTGCTTCGAATTTCCGAGTTGGGCCAGGATGGATGGGTGCTTTGGAAGTGTGACTACGAACCGACCCGAATCATCCCGGTACGTATGAGTGACGAAGTGTTCTTCACAGGCAACTTCCTCAACGGACTGGATACTGTTCGACCAGCACGACTCAACTTCCCAAAAGCGAGTGATTAGTTCATTGAGTGACTGATTACTGCACAAGTGCGCTAGCTTAGTAGTTCCATTTGACTGTCCGGAACCAATTTTGCCCGATGCTACCCA
This sequence comes from Aedes japonicus, assembly GCA_034211315.2. NCBI lineage: Eukaryota > Metazoa > Arthropoda > Insecta > Diptera > Culicidae > Aedes > Aedes japonicus. The sequence goes on from JASCZW010003579.1 coordinate 50,810, forward strand.
TCCAAAGACGGTGTTCTGTAGAATCGGTTTCTCGGGACCCAGCTTGGTAAACCCATCTAGCATCAGATCGTAGTACAGTTCCATGCCAAGGAGTAAATCGATAGGACCCGGCTCATGAAACTTTGGATCTGCTAAAACGACATTTGGCGGAAGTTTCCATGAAGAGGTATCAAGAGTTCTGGTAGGAAGATCTTGTGTTATCTTTTTCAAGATGTGGAACGATTGAACAGCTTTGAAATCTGTGCAGTGTGAACCCATTCGAACGTGTACAGCGTGAGACGAAACGACTAACGAGTTGCCTACACCTCCAATTTTTTGATGACACTGATAGCGGCGCAACTTCAGCTTTTGTACGATGTTCTCGGTGATCAGATTTAACTGCGACGCTGGATCTAACAGGGCTCTTGCCCACTGAATTTGTCCGTTCGCGGCGAAAACTTGGATGATCGCTGTCTGTAGTAGTACGGTAGCAGGAACTCTTGGGGCTCCGACGGCATTGGTGGACACGAGGCTAGTGGCAGAGGACTGTTGGGACCCAGACGGTAATGGCGACGACGATGAAGGATTTTGCGAGGAAGACTGTTCCGAAACATTCGGCGGCTGGACCGGATTAGAGCGAGGAGCATTTGATTTGCTTGGATCGGAAGACCGACCGTTCAATGATTGGTGGAGCATAGTATGATGCTTCTGATGACATTTGTCGACTCTGCATGTACCAGACGAACAGTTGCGAACCATGTGCTCCGGCGACAGGCAATTTATACAAAGATTCTTTTTCTTTACAAGATCGAAACGTTGCGAAACTGACAACCCTTGAAAGACATCGCACTTGAACGGCGAGTGGGCGAACTTTGAGCAAAACGGACACGGACTGATTGTTGGGCTAGTAACGGCGTTGACGATCTTCGATTTCGACAACCGGTGTTGTTCCGGCTTGTGAGAATCCGATGAGTAAGATTTGGACGATGGTAATGACTGGAGAACGGACAAGTGACCGCGCAGAAAATTCATAATTTCGTTGTACTCTGGAACATCTGTTGACCGGTAGTGTGACTCCCACTGCTTCAATGTTGAGGCATCGAGACGACTGCAGACCATGTGGGCCAAAAACACACTCCAACCGTCCGTTGGAATTCCCATCTTATCAATCATATTCAGATTCCGTTCAAAATCATCGACCAACCGCATCAGAGCATCGTAGCATTCTTTCTTCATCGGTTCGATTGCGACGAGAGCATCAACGTAGGTCTTGAAAATCAGCTTCTTGTTCTCAAACCTTGATTCAAGAAGTCGCCAGGCGACAGAATAATTGGCAGCTGTAAGCTCTATTGATTCCACCACCTTCCTCGCGTCCTTCGTCAAGGATGCCACGAGGTACGAATACTTATCAAATGGTGATAGATTAACGTTGGAATCGATGAGAGATTTGAATGAATCGCGAAAAGTGATCCATTCCGAAATAGTACCATCAAAACTTGGGAGCTTGACATCGGGTAGCTTCACCCGCGTTTGAGCAGGTATAGTTTGGTTGACGTTAACTTGGGGGCACGTGGTTTGCTTACGACTTTCGGTTACCAAAAACTATACACAAAAACGTAATCGAGCTCAAATTTTTGTCGGATCAAACGATTGCTTTCGTTTGTGGCAGCTTGGTCCGCTTCTTCAGCTACAACCTTGGCTTCATCTTCGGTTGTTGCATCTACCTTGCTATCTACACTGCCCTGATCCTCCACGTCATCGAGTGCCAATTCAATGGCCAAACGATTCGCATGAAATTTATCGTCAAGTCCATCAATCCGTTTCTTCCATCCCTCTAGTTGTCCACTGTGTAACTCAGCGTTGTACTGGTTCACAAATTGCTTCGCGTTGGCCAGCGTGTCCAGAAAGAACCGCTCTTGATAACATAATGCCCGCAATCCGGGTGCCATTATTTTCATCGACCAGCACAGTCAAACGTTTAAAAATTGCGCTAACTGTCTGCTCAGCCAAAATCAGAGCACACAATCGAACCAACAATCCAACTAATCCGGGATAGAGGTAGCAAATCGAAGATCGAGTGCAATAAAATCGATCTTATGATTAACGGGCTCAGCCAACTTTGCCTATTTCTACTCGCATGCAGTACTCACGTTCTTTCAGCAATTAGTACGACCGATGACCTTTGTCTACGATGAATTGATCCCTTTGTCCACTCAGCACAATGCGTATCAGAGCCAAACCACGCCAAGCCTCATGCCACGCCGCATACACGAGAAGTAGAAATTGAAGCCATAAATCCCGATGGAAGTTTCACTTTCAGCAACCACAGCAGATAGAGTTGGATATAAGCGCAATTTTATTTACAGCGACAGTTCACTTTGCGCAATTTAGTCAGTGTTCTATTATATTAATTGTTCTTCACTCTTCACTTACGGCGAAGTGTTCGAGAGCCACACGATAAGATAAAGTTCACTTTTGGCGACAGCGAAAAAGTTCGACGAAAACTGTCCACGATTGTCCGAGATAAATCGCGCACATCCGGTTCGAAGGACCAGAAAATGTAGGGTTCAGGGGTCGCCTCAAGCGCGAGAATCGGTGGCACTCGAACACGATATCTTTCGCAATAGATAGAAAAAAGGCACGGTGTTGCAAATACGGATCAAGAACGTGTGGTGATCTTACGAAGGATATATTTCAACTGACTATATTGTTCTACAATGATCTTGACCCTGCTAGCCAAATAATAAAGTGAGACGGATTGGCAAAAGGCCTTTCCGATCGTTCGCTATTCTAACGTGATAATGTGATTGTGTATGGAGTACAAAGGTATAGTGTGGGGTAGATTATTGGGATTCTATTGATCTTAAAACTAGCACATCTCAATACATTAGGGTGGTGCTCCAACAGACGCCTATGAGTCGATTTGGGCCAATTTATGTCAACAGCAATGGGCCGCTGGAGCCTCTCACAAAATGTGACGGAGGATACTCATTTTAGAAGCCATTGAAAAACATTCGATGGACGATTCAAACCAACAAAAAGAATGCTGTTTGGACCACCCGCAAATTTTAATGGCAGTTCTTTTTATAGTAAAGACAATTCAACTCTTTGTAATGCTTGGGATATTATTTGGGCCGATTTATATCAACATAAAGGATGCTGCTGCGTTTTTCAAAAAGTGTTCATCGATATTTTACAAAATTGAAGACTAACTTCAAATAAAAACTTCACGGAAGACCCTAGGGACTAAACAGACTAACAGACTAAACAGCTGACGTCACAAACTCTTGAAATAATTAGATCACTTACTTACACGAGAGGTATGACACAAAAAATACACGAATTCCCACGAGAAACGATGAATGTTTTATACTTTTATAAACTTGTATCACGTACACACATTTCTTTAGATATTTGTTAAAAGCTTAACAGAATTTTATTTTTAAATTTGCCAGGTTTCCAGAAATTAGAAGAAGAATTAGTATCTTCCATTTAATTCCAACTACCTTTGCTTATCTTCGACAGATACGCGTATTTCGTCTACAATGTGCAGACTTCTTCAGTGTCTCGTACTAATAACTCGACTTAAATGGAAGATACTAATTCTTCTTCTAATTTCTAGTTATAGGTATTCCACTAAACAGCTCAAAACCCTCTAGGATTTGCCAGGTTTGTTGTTATTAACACGGTTGAGCTCTTTTCGATCTCACGGTAGTAAATATCACCTCCAGCTCTGTGAACTTTAATTTGATTATGTTTCAACTATTGAGTCATCCAGTTTTGCTATATTTTCCCCCTAATTATAAAAGACACTTTAATACACATTTAAGTGAATGTTGCTGGAACCCAAAATTTGTCATTGTCAAACTTAAGAAACTACAAAGTTTACGCATGTACAACTTTAACCATAAGTTTGATGCACTACAACATATAAGTGGTAAAGTTTCCAGCCCGAAATGTTGTGGTGGTGAGGTGGTGTCCCCTAACAGCCATGATGGTGGACATTTATGGTTGCTGGCTGCTTTTCGCTTAGATGGAACAATAGCTGAATAAAACAGGTTTTACTTACAATAGCTACATTCACATGAGAATTTTGGCGCTTCATATAAACACTTTCAAATAAATGGAGAATTTGATCGATTGTCGATAGATTGAGGATCAAATAAATGTACACTAACAAAAAGGTATATGTTTTCATAAAGTTATAAGACAATTCTCATACAAGGGTGGATTCCCTTTGTTTATTCCTCAGAAAACCCGGCTGAAAGTCGCTTTATTTTCCTTTTTATGTTCGGGAAGTAAACCATTGTGACCAGTTATTTGATCATTTGTAGTGTATCCCATATAACTTTGTCTAGTGCATGTCGAGTTATTCCTTCACTATTAAGAAATGACGAAGCATTTGGTGTTGTTATAGTTGTCATTGTTTGTTTTGTTGGCATTGAATCGAGTTTTTGTTTAAAGTTTTCGCTATTTAAACCCTTTGAAGAGTAAAAGCGCTCTTCAACGGCGATCCCAATTATCAGTCGAAACCGGATTCATTGCAAAGAAAATAAAACAATGACTCCAATACTGACCAGGCATCAGAACAATAGTCCTAACGATTTCAAACTATAGAACGTATAATCTAGAAAAGAAGTATGTACAGATATGAAGACTTAATCATGTTTTCTAAGTATTGTCACTTATAACAAGACATAACACGTAAGAAGGACTAAGATTTGTTCCTTTGACTGCAAAAACAAATATGTTCCTTCGTTTGAATTAATTCGGACTACAGTTCGGTGGCAGATCTGATACTCCTTATCGCACCGGGAAAAGGTGATCTATCAGCGTTACAACCAAGTACATCTACTAAACTAAATCTATTTTAATAAATAAATAGAAAAAAAAATCCCTAGGGCTTCAAAAAGTTTAATTTGTTCTATGTGTTTTCGAAAAATCAAAAACAGAAATTCGAATTTGCGGAAACTTAAAACACATCAATGTAAATGAAGTAAAGCATCATATACTACCCCGCCAAATGAACAAGTACCAGAAGCCTTTTACAATGCACGAAGACTACTTTTACTTTTGATTTCTTCTCAAAAGACCTAAGTTACTCAATCACGGTCAATGAACAAAGGAAAGTACAAAACAACGCTTCACCGTGTAAAATTTAATAGACTTGGTTTTCAATTTCTCTCTGGCGATTAGCTTATTATTTTGAAAAAGTTAGTCTCTGACGGCTCTTTTGCTCCAAGTTCACGGTCTTGTACAGTCACTGAGAAAAATCCAAAAACGCACGCTTCAGTGAGTCGCGAGAAGGGAATTGACTGAGAAATATATCATAAGAAGTCGTGTGCCCCTCTTATTAATTTGACTTTTTTCTCATCTCGCAATGAAATTTAATTACGACAGCTACACTTGTGCATTTGAATGATCTACGTAGATTAGTAAGTACAAACGAGTTGAAAGCAAAAGTGCGAGGTAATAATTTAAAAAGAAAAAACTAATCTGCATTTGTAATTGCTTCCTTACATTTTGTTTTGCGAGCTGTGAATTGCTTGGAAGTGGTCACAGCATAATGGTTGAGTTATTTTCAGGAAGGTTACCATTTGCCATGATTTCTGACCATCGATAATCGTTTTGTAGACAATTATTTATTTTTTAATTTTATTTATTGCAATCCACTTCACTATAAATCTATTTCAATTCACTTCGACTTCGAATACACTTTGGAATGTAGTATTTTACGAGACTAGAAGCACTGTCCGAGCAGATATCATTTGAAGAACATTGGCCGGGTTCAGAATGATATATACCGCTTCTGTAATCTAGAAAGCGAAACATCGGAGCATCTGCTTTGCAGCTGTAGTGCATTGTATAGGCGCAGATCAAAATTTCTTGGTAGTGGTTGTTTACAGCCCAATGAGATTTGGTCTGCTAAACTTGGTAAGGTGATTGTGTTCGTAAACCAAATCGTACCTAGCTGGGAACGTGTTGTGGCAAGCAGCTGACCACTCAACAAATGGTGGTCAGCTTGCCCAAATGCGTATACAATAAACAGGGATATACTACAATAGTTCGTATCACTAATGGACGCAGTAGTGTTTAAATTCTCCAACAAAAATAAAAATTCATTGAACACGTGTCTTATACAATGCAAGCAAAATCCATACTACTGGTAATCATGATGTTCGGCGTGAGAAGTATGGATGTTAACCACCTAAAAGTAGGCTTACTTCGAGATAGAAAAACCAGCTGATTGTGATGGATAGTTGGATAGATACTTTTATTATTAACATTTCCTTGTGCCCAGCATGATAAACACATGAAAGATTTAAAGAATATACTATCTATGAATCCGAGCAAGCTAAATCGTACTGTTTACCCAATAAAATCGACATTTTTGTTTCAATCCTAAATCGTCCTTCAAACCCGTTTTTTCGGTATCCACTGGTTGATTAGAGGAAGGTCCATAAACCATACGGTTTTATATTTCAACAGATCTCTTATGTCTTCATGGATTTCTTTACGTGAGTTTCTTAAGGTCACGCAAGACAGCACCACAGTTAATTATAAATGAAAACTAAAATCCTTCATGGCGCGTTTCGGTTCCTGTCTTATTTTTGTTTTTTAATTAGTCTTCCTTCGTGCTTCAATAGATACCGATATTCCACGCAGAGCCAATCATATGTTACAATAACGCCTGACTGCTTCTTGCTGGTGGCGAATCGGTCAAATCACATATGTTCCGTATTTGTTATAACCCAGGGCGTTGTTCATCACAAGTTTGACGTATATCTTCACTCGAATCATAACGTTCCAGTAGTGAATGGCGAGATAATAATAAATATAAAGAAAATTTAATTTGCGAGGCATGAAAATGAAGTGTATGAAGAAAATAAGAAGAAATATATGAGCATGTTTTTTGGAGAAAAACTAATTTGATCGGAGTATTAAACGTGAAGTAAACGTTTTGTCCTAAATTATTTTTTTGAAATTAGTATTATTTCTTTTCTATAGAGCTGGCTTGCCGCCAATATTGAATCAATTTCATTAATCATTACTAATTTTTCAAAATATTTGACTCTTGTCACAATGTGTGTATGTAGCAAAAGTAGCATCCTTGCACAAACATCGAGTGATTTTTTAACCTCTTACAATGCAGAATAGAAATAAAAAATTTGGCTTGGAGGCATTTACGTCACTCATACATTTCACCACACTATCGAACATAATCATTTATAGCCTACTGTACGAAAGGTATCTTTTTAACCAAAACACAAAAACTCGATGTTCTTGAATGAATCAACTGTAAACGAACCCGCACGTTCTTAATGCATTTAGCGTGAAATTGAAAGTGACCCCTCCTTTCGTAGAAGGCGTGAACAAGATGCCTGAATTCAACAACCAGGCGAAAGTGGCTTTCAAGGAGAATCGAAAGTAATAAAAAAATAAAATTAAAACTGCAAACGGTGTACTACGGGTTTACATGCTCCAAAAGAAATCTAATGAAGCGTAAGAAACAGATCACATACATAGCTGCTTCCTTCTGTTCTACTACTGCGTTAATTGCCCTCATAAACAATAACGAAAAAGTGAACCAAGTAAGTCCAATGACGAATACTTTTTTCCGTTGGCTGTATTTCGTATGGTTAATTATTTTTTTGTTTGTTTATTCCTTGGTTATCGAGATTTTCAGCTCTGGATTGGTTCATCTCCCGTCGTAGTCACTCGAATACCTTTTGGGTATTTTTGTAACTTGTCCGAGAGTGAGATTCGAACTTCTGACTTTGGTGTGAGAGGTATGGCTGTTAACCATAACGCCGGGGTCGCCCTTCATAGTTGATTGTAATGTAAATCAATGAAATGATGCACGTTTTTAAATCATTTAAACGTGACTTTCAGCCACTATCCAGCCGTCGTCACCGTAAGACGAACAAACATCAATAGGTATTTTGAATAGCTTCTTACAGTATAAACAACGACAGAATATTTAAATTTGTGTAAAATGTGCGTCCAAAAATGCCAAGCAAATATTAAACTGGATAGATTTATATATCTTATTTTCTAAGGGGAAAATTTTGTGTTTAAGATGTTTACGCCATTCGCCATTCACACGCCAAAATGGTCAGTTTTCATTGTTTTTTTTACGTGAGAGAAACTAGCCCGAGTCTGAAAACCTCCATTATAAACAAATAAATCAAACTTGTATTCCATCTCCTGAAGAGTATGCCATGTACCATCAATTCTCTGTCCTGACTTTTGGCTCCCAAAATCATGATAAAATGCAAAATTATAATTATTTATATGCACAACACAATCGTCAATGCAAAACGGAAAGTCTCAATTACGTCCAGGGTACCTATATTCGTATGATACATTTTTGATATTCCATCCTTTCATTGCAACTTTTGTGTAGCATGGAGGGTAACTTGAATTTAACTTTAAACATACCGTGTGTTTGTCGACAGGAGACAAAATTGAATCACACATTTCTCAAACTGGCAATTTTGTTTTTGGTTTTTTCAGGTTGTTCGAGAATTCAATAAAGCAGCGATAAAATTAAAATCAATCTAATAACTTGGCTTGGATGCTTAGTACGACGACTTAATGAAAAATACAAAATGGCACATTTGTCTGGTCTGGGACTGTCAGTTGTAATAGGAGTGAGGTTCACCAACCGTTATTGATGTTTTGAATGTTTTGTTGACGATGACAGCGGCTTGTATGCTATTGAATTACATGCGTAGGCTCTTAATGAAATAATAAGCTACAGTCGAGGGTCTGTTTCAGTCCAGAGTGTTCAAACACAATAGCATAATTTGCATACTAAATTTTCAACCCGTTATTTTTTTTTTATGCAGCTATATGCTAAAGGATTCACGTTTCTACACTATAGTGGAAGGTACGAACGCCCGGTGTACCACTTATTCACGCTTGACAATCGTCAGCGGCATTTATGCAACCCTATTAGAAGGGTGCAAAAGGTTGAAAGAAGGATATATTAAAATCAAATTCGTCATATCACTCAAAACCTTCCGGTGTCGTCCGCAGCAGAGATGAGTGGAAAACCGGGTTATAGTCCACAGTAAGGGCATTTGAAACAATTGAAATAAATTCAATTCCTCTGGATCGTAATCAATTAGGGCACGTGTGCAAGGGCACGTGCCAGATGGCAAGACAACAAAGAGTGCTTGACTGCCATGATGGTGGTCTCAAATATCAAACCATGCGGCGTTTTCCGTTGCAGCCTTAGCAAGATTATAGACACATGAGACAAACAAAGATCAACAAATCAACAAATGTTTAGGAAAAAAATATGAACAAAAATGTTGAGCAAAAATATAGACGAACTTGATTTCCTAATTTTTTTTTTCAAACCTATGCTGCCGGGAATCGTAAATCAGCGATATCTATATTATCATCAATTTAAGGGTCTCATCAGTTATTGATGTGCTACTTAAGGACAGGAGAAGCTCAATTGGGGTTTTCTTTCTATTTGGTTCGATAAGATTGCAGCTTTGTCTAATTAATGAAATTTATTTTAATACACGGAAGGAAAATTAGTTTACAAATTAAAATCTTTATTTTCTCAAATCCTTCTGTGTGCAAATTTCCTTTCGATTCGCGATAGTATGCGCTATTTACAATGTTGCCAATTCAAAGTAGGGCCCAACTTGAAATTTTGTGTATTTTTGAACTGTGTTGTGGCGAGAAGCAGGTATAGGCAGAAGCCAATTTATGTTAACCATTTTTTTAAATTAAAGTCATCGCTTTTAGCCAGTCTTTTTACTGCTGAAGGTAATCGACATAGTTATGTTGCAAGTTCAACTAAGACGCTATCAGTTTGTTTTGGATTATGCATGATACATTCATTTTAACTGCATTAATAGATTTATAATATGCTGTGCATGGTAAACGGTTTGAAAAGGTTGCCCTAATTTTTTTTTAAAGCCATGACTTTTCTATTCCTTTATTCTTGAGACTTTCAGCCCTGGGCTGGTTCATCTCCCGTCTTAATCACTCAAACACTATTTGGGTATTTTCGTACCTTGTCCGGGGGTGAGATTTGAACTAGTGACTTTGGTGTGAGAGATATGGATGTTAACCACTACGCCAGGGTCACCCCCCAAATTCATTTATTTTATTTGGCAAATTTACAATCTTACGAATATTCGCTGTACATATATGTATATTTCGCTGGCTCTAACAAAGGAGCGAATGTGAAATGCACGTTTATTTTTATATTTATAGGAGTATCTTCGGCACTAATGACTATTTTTAGGAACCAATTTTTAACTAGCAGTGTATATTTCACCACAATACACTTTACTGAATATATATTTTTGGTATCTTCTTGTGTTTCACCATTATCGAGATTATCAGCCTCGAATACACAGTCAATTAAATACGTTTTTGGAATTTTTGGGACTTGTCCTGGGGTGAAATTTGAACTTGTGACTTTGGCGTGGTATAGTTGTTACCACTGCGCCGGGATCTTCCTTTGATACCTTGATCTTTTAACTTTTATTTGATGACTATCCATTTATGCCACATTTTCTTCTAAATAATCAGAGGAACTCTGTAATGCAGCTGATCTCAAATTGCCTATAATAGAACAACTGTACATTCACTTGGGCGCTTTATAAAATTATTTTGGACAATTTTGTCGAATGTGAAAGACAGAGGACCAAGACGCCAATATATGTTATATAAAAAACGTCAGATATGTGCACGGCACTGAGAAATTACTAATAAAAACATGTTAGGATTGCCAAAAAAAGAAAACAATCTCTCAGGACTGGTGTTCAGTAAAATATCATGGGAATAACTGTAAAAACCATCTTTACAACAGTAATCAAAATCAACAACAAATCAGCTTAATATCGGTTTTTAATTTGTTCTCAGATCCTTTTTGTGTCACTCAGCTCAACTTGAAAGAATTGAGCGTATGAAGAATAATTAAACATCACACGAATGTACAGAATCTAGAAAGAATGTATCCAGCACAGGAATTTTACACTAGCTCGATATTTTGAATGTGAACTGCAATATATTAAAGTGTTTAATCAATCAAAATGTTGTTGGAGTAGTATTCTGTATTGTTTATAATTGATAAAACGATAAAGGACGTGCATGCCCACGTTAAATTTCAATTCGCTCAATTTTGATTATTTTTTCCGATACACTACTGCCGACGGCCACCATACCAAGTCCAGTCAGCGCCGTTGTAATTTTCCTAGCCAAAAACCTCTGATCAAGTCTTCCTTCGGAAGTGAAGTAAAACCGTTGGTTTCGTCCCATGTGTTGATGGGTTCGATATGTAGGGCCCAGGTCACCTCACCAGCGATTATATGGGGTTTATAGCATATAATAACGGGTGTCCACTAAAAAATGAGAATGATTTCAATACTTTTCCATCAGCTCAAAAACGGCCGCATTGAAATGTCACTTTAGATGAATGAATCGTTGCACTCTCCAGAAAATTTTCATACACTCTTATTTCACTCTAACATGTTCAGTCGTGTTCAGCATGCCGTCGAAACAGGAAGAACTGCGCGCGCGCGTTGTACAATTCTTTCAAGCGAACGAAGATCGTGGAAAAAAATACACGGTGGACCATTTTTGTCGTGAAAAAGTTCCGGTATCCACCGTATACCGTATCCTGGCATGCATGAGAGTAACCCGGAAGAAAGGTTGCGGCCGTCCAGCGAAAATAATGAATGAGAAAACGCTCCGCTCGCTGCGCAGCATGTTCAACAACAAGGATTCGGTAAGTCAACGGGAAGCAGCCCGAAAGTTCCATTGTTCGAAGTCACTCATCTGCAAGACGCTAAAGAAAGAAGGAATAGTGTGTAGAAAGAAAACCAAATCCCCAAAGTACACAGATGAGCAGATTCAAACCGTGAAATCCCAATGCCGCTGGATGACACGGAATTACGGCGGAAAATCTTTCGTTCTGGACGACGAAAGCTACTTTCCTCTTTCGAAGTCTCAGATACCGGGAAACGACCGATTCTACACTAAGGACAAATCTACTACTCCTCCAAAAGTAATGTATAAGTTCAAGCACAAATTTGAATCGAAGGTTATGTTATACATCGTAATATCCGATAAGGGTATTTCGAAGCCGTGGTTCAAACCAAGCGGTTTGGCCATCAACCAGGAGGTGTACCAAAGAGAGTGTTTGCAGAAAATACTCATCCCATTTCTTAAACAACATCACTCGGATGGCAAATACGTGTTTTGGCCGGACAAGGCATCATCGCACTACGCAAAAAAAAACGCTAACGTTTTTGGAGAGCCAAAATATACCATATGTCCCAAAAGACCGGAATCCGACAAATTTGCCACAGTGCTTCGGTCTTTTGAGCTCCATGGTATACAAGGATAATTGGAAGGCCAAGAACACCAAGCAACTTACCAACAGGATCAAAAGCTGCATCCGAAAAATCGATGTGGCTGCCGTCCAACGGTCATGTTCCAGCATAACGACTAAGCTGCACCGCACGGCGGACCACGGACCATATGACAATATTCACTAAACTTAGTTTGAAGATTTAAGTTGACCCTTTTAATAAAATAAATCAGTTTGAACAAAACTTCACTGGTATTTTTTTCCTGACCCATTCTTTTCGTTCTCATTATTTAGTGGACACCCGTTAATAGTATAACGCGATTGCATGGGGTGGATGAACTTATTTTTACATAATGTAGTTCTAGTAATGTAATGTAGGGTCTAGTTCAACCAAGAGATGTGGGATGTGTCAAAAACGAGCAAATAATGGACAAGTGCCATTGTTTTTTTATGTCAATTGAATTCGAGGAATATTACAAAACCGAATGTTTTACACCTTCAAAATATTAATAAATTTACACGCTTTACCAGAAACAAAGAATTAAACAAAGAATACAAGGAGAGTTAAATTTTTTATTGACAGTGTTTACAGGAAAAAAAATTGTTTTATTTCTCGACAGATACGTACACCACAGGTTAAAATTATCATTTGAAATAAAATATATGTTTAGTAAATTCAAAACAATGGTTTAGTTCCTTGAATTTGCTAGTGGCCAGATTCTTGGAAAAAACTGTGCAGTTGATACATAATACAATTACAATAACAGATATATTAGTTTTCCGAGTTGACTACCAAGCGAACTTATTGAATTGTGTATCAATATATCCTAATGATGAAGTTAAAACCATAAGCGGCAACGACAACTATTTATTTTGGAGAAATTCAGCCACCTGGGCATATTTGTGATCGAGCATTAAACGATATTAAACGGAGCAAAACTCAATTCAAATTTGTTTGCAGTTTGTTTTTGAATCACAAAGGGTGTGAATACAAAACGTTTTCACTTTCTAGTGGTAGCCAATTTTATACCCCATCCTACTTCCTCGTTTGTGTTTACAATGTAAACGTACGGTTGTGCATAAGCCCATTTACTCATTTCGCAATCCATCAAATTCCATTCAAGCACGCTTTCCTGTTGCTACAAATATAATAGAAATAAAAGCCTTCCTCATAGTGAAGGCGAATCACTGTCCATGCTGATTTACAACAAATTTATTCCATTTAATCACTGGCTACACTGATCAATGAATGCACTGTAATTCCACACTGCTCCCATTGCAAACTTAAAACTGTTCATTTACGTATAGAGACTCGTTCCATTACGGCGTTGGGTCTTACCGCGCATAATTTAGCAAACATGTTCAATACAGTTTGTAAGTTTCGAAAGACCGAAGCGTCAGCAAGTGGGAGCAAATCATCAGTTATTACCGCATACATTTTTCGTCATCGTCTGCAAGTTTTATCGTTTATTTATAATTAAACTAGAAACGAACCATTATTCCATTCGGTCCCAGGCATACACGTCCGTTCAATGGCTTTTCTGCATGGAAGCAAAGTATTACCTTCCTACCGCTAGTGAAGAGTTGATGAAAGTGGGTGTGATACATCTATTAAGTTGCTTTAAGTTTCACTTTTTGGGTATACTTTTGCCACTCCTCTAATTTAATTAACACTTTCATGCGTATTACTTTTCGTTTGTGCATTTTTGAACCTTGCTGGTTGTGTAAAAAGCATCATTTTGGGTTTGAGTTTTCGGATTTCCAATGAAGAAATGCAAATTCAGTAACAAATCGAGAAGCAATAAACTAACATTGGTTGACTTAAATTTAGATCTGAAGAGTTGGTTCTTGTGGGTTTAAAAGACTGAACATCAATCATTGTTTGTATTTCTCTATTTTGTTATGAAAACTTTCCTACTCATGAGCTCAATAAATTTTAGCATATGATGAAAAATATAGTAATGTGTCATTTTTATTTATTTGTCAGCCGTTTTGTTTTTACTTGGCATATAACTTTATTACGTCCTTAATATGCAGTTTTATTCAGTGTAGAGTGTTTGAATTTAAATGAAAATCAGTTATTCACCGTATCAATATCGCTTAAATGTAAAACTTAATTAATAACATGTATAACATGGTGTGGTTGTACCACATTTAATAGATTGTTGAATATTGGATTAATCGATAAATCGATCCTTTATTGCTATTTCAATGTTATTGAACTTGGTAATACAAATGCTTCATCATAAAGTGTAGTAAAACACAATTTTTGAAGCCAATCCAGATTCATAGAAACTAAACCTAGAAGTATTGCCACCGAAATCATATCGGGAAAAATCTGTTTCAAACTAACAAATCGCGTCAATTGTTGACGATGAGCACCAATCAAAACAAACGCGGAGTGCTTCCACAGCAAATCCGGCTTTCTTAAAGTGATATTTTATGCACGCAATTTAAATTGAAGCATGTTTCATTCATCGTATGGTGAGAATTCCGTATGCAATGCTACGATGAGTGGACCGACAACGATTGAGAGTATGTCAGTTGAGTGGTTTCAAAGTGGTCAACGCCTGTTTGGTGTAGTGTAGCGATGAATGAAGAAAAGCAAAAGATGCCGCCCTAGCTTGCTTAATAAAATAATGCAGAGTGGTGAAGAACGTAAATGCAGTAGAATACGATAACAAAATCAGCTTGAGGCGCATGTCTGACCAGTCGTGCCAGATCTATGGATTCCAGTTCTTGCAGTACAAGACCCTAATCAATGACAATCAATGATGGCTATTTTTTTTTTTTTTGAAAATGTCTCACTTAGTTTAATTCTTCGGAAATTCATAAAACCTTACTTCATGATACTTTTGTAAATTTTATTTTCATATATATAAACAAAAAGGTATTAAATTTGAACTGTGCAAATCTAATAACGAAGCAGTGAACGAACTTCAAATTTATACATTTATTCTGCTAATTGTACGACTAATTTTAATCCGTGATAGAGGATAGAGGAGTGATTAGTGGACTTAGATGTTTGTCCCTCACTGTTGATAAAAAAAATTGACTGTGAAAAAAAAATGTATTACTGGCATTGCTGATTCGACTCACATGAATCCTTCACTATAGAGGAAATTAAAATATACTTGCCATTTTTCAGTGACCGAGAATCAGTAGATCTGGCATTCGTTGACGGTCGGCGTGAATTGAAAGTGGCAAGAGAAGATTAAATTGCGCATACTTCATTGAAATTAATATAGATGGATGGTTGTGCATGAGAAGTACAGTACAGTATGCTATCCGTAGTAATATATAGTTAGTTTGTTCTGGGATCGGTACTCTTTATGTTCGTTGCTTATGGATCGAGCACAGATTTTCCAGTCGGCGAGATTGAAAATACGGCTGGAAAAAATTGGAGTGATGACTGAAACAAGAAATAAGCTAAAATACAATAAGATGATTGTTTGACAGATTCATACTGCATGATTTTATTATGATAGAAATTGCAATGCGTTACTACTTGATGAGAGCAATTTAGAACTTTTGATTTCCCCACAGGTAGACATCATTTTTTTTTGGAACAAATATATATGTTACTGAAAAGGGTTGGTATTATCAATAGTAAATCGTTTATTTTCGATTCTCCACATCAATTCCATTCGATACATGTGTAACAATGCAACCTTTGTTTATTCTTAGTGTGATTGATGTATCATTCCCCCTTGATTAGTGATATTTTGCATTCCCTTCTCAGTTTGACACACACAAAAAGCATTGGATAAGCACGTCCACGTAATGCTTACCATTTAATTGTTGATTTCGTTCAGCATATCCTTGCCCAAACTCAATGTGGTGCATTCTGATCGCAAGGGATCGCGTATTCAACAAATCCAGTATGTAAATTGTATATACAGTCATATCGCTGACTGCACGGTGTGTGGTGCTATCTACCCAATCCGAATCAAGGGCTGTTTTGAATTGATAAAACACTCGGCTAATGTGTTGAGTATAGATATATGCACTCACCGTGCAGAAGGAGACCTAGCTGTAAACATATTTTTAAGCGATTTGAAAAAGGGCCCTCAGTTTCTATTTTATTTATGGACAAACATATTTGCATTTGCATTTTGCGCATTTATAATGTACACCCCAGATGGTGAAGTGTCCTTTACCACCTTGATTTTCTCGCTCATTGTGTCTAATCTCCGCCCGATGAATTATGGTTTACTATTGTCAAGTATTGTGTATTTAGCACTTTCAAACGTCATAACATCAGATCAACATAGATATTTTAATTTTCTCAGTTTAACTTCTTATTTTATTCTGTCAATCTTCCATAGTACAGAGGTTGTTGAAAAGGTCAATTTAGTGGTAACGGTTTGAAATAACAGCGAATAGTTTTGATGGCGGCATACTCAGTAAAAATAATCAATTGACCCCATGGTCAAATTATCAGACTGATAAAATGACGGTCTTCTTGAAATATCGAAATGAACGAGGGAAATGAAGCAGAAAAAAGCTGTAAATGACTGCTTTATTCCTGGTCTAGAGATTTTGCATTTGAAACTTTTACGGCTTTTCTCATCAGAAGGAAATGACTGTTTTTATCGCATTTTTAAATAGATTTTTTTTTAAACCAATTGTTAATCATCTAAGCAAATTTACGCATGGTTATGATTTACTTTTATTTAGTTTATTTTACGTCCTTCAATTATGTAAATGATTAATAATACTCAAGCAAGTTGTTATACTATATCAAATCTGGCATGTTGTCCAGAAAGAAATCGTTAATGCAGCATACTAATTTATAGTAATGCGAGCGTGATAATTTGGGCAGTTATTGGTGACATTCAATACTAAGGCCTGCTATACATTTTTTTGTATTTACAATATGGTTTCATGTACAGTATCGTACCAATAAAACACAATAAAGGTGGATTTTCTTTTGCTTTCTTAGTGTTTCAAGCTTATTGCTTGCTCTCAACTTAGTGTTCTGCTTAAGAGCTTTCGATGCCAGTTATCATTTTTGTATAAGTATGATTGCGTGGTAAGTACAATATAACCCTATGCCCAGGGAGTCGAGAAATTTTCCTCAAAAAACTTCTTAGACCAGACCGGGAATCGAACCCAGTCACCTCCAGCATGGTGTTGCTTTGTAGCCGTACTTTTACCGACTAAGCTAAGGGAGGACCTCTAAAGGTGGATCTAGGGTACGGCCTCAGCCGCTTAAAACTCGAGGTAAATATGTAACCACCTTCTTCATGCTTATAATCATAAATATGCAGTAATATTGCCTCATTGACATATCAATATGGGAAAAATTAAGGAAAGGCAAATTTTATCAATAGGCCGAATTCTAAATCTATAAACCAGCATCACTTTCCATTATGTGAATAAATGATCAACTATATTTTATTAAAAAAAATACAGGATGAATTAGGCTGTACTTTTGAGCAAAAGAGACGTGTTTTTTGTACTCCGTGTGTATTTCGAGCTCGTTAGTACATGCCTTGAAAGTTCATCTTCAAATTTCTCGCAGGTGATTTGTAAAACTGTATTCATCTCCGCCGAATTGAAGAATTGAGATTTACTAATATGAACCGTGAATTGTGAAAGCTGTGGATTTTAAGTGCGCTTGTGCAAATGGTTTCAATGAGGCTGTCAGTTTTTTTCGGTCGTTTGAAAGAAGTAAAAAATAGTTTGAATTATTTAATTATGTTTCTGGTAGTTAAATTATTTGTTCTCTTTTTGAAAATGTGGGAAAGCAAAAAGAAAACAAGTGTAGTAAAATCCAATCGAAAATCCAATACGACGCGTGTGTGAGCGAAAAGAAGCGAAAGTGTGATTATGAAGGGTGGACTTCTGGATTTGGGCTCTGGTCTGCCTTGCTAATCGTTACGGTGAGCTCTTTCCATATGCCTCTTAATTATTCTTTTTCCCTGAGGAAAAGAATCGAGACCAGTTGTGAAAGCATTGCATATAGAATAATGGTTATGTATTAACACATAAACAGTGTCCTTCCAGTACATATTGTTCCTTTTTAGAGAGCGATTAATGGCGCTTTCACCAATCAACCATAAAACTACTTGCAGTGAAACATTATCAAATCAATCTCACTCATATCTTACCAAAATTATTCGAACCAACACGTTTGTTGTACGGAATCTTATTTAATAAGCCAGCACAGGGGGGTCCAAAGCATTTTTTGTTCCAGACTTGCTTCAGGAATAAATATGGATTGGTTAACTGTAGGTAAGACGGGCAGTCCTAACATATAAGGTAAGGGGATGTAATGTTAGCCTTGCTCCTTGATTCGGCCTATGTACCAAATATGTCATTAATTCAGCGATAATCAACAAATTCATGTTGCTATCAGGGGGATCGATTTATTTCAAAGCATTTGAGTCATTATTAATCAATTTATAGTTGTTCACTTCCGCGTAATTTTCGATTTCCTTAACTTTTTAGACACCATGAATTTACTGGTTAAGCTGAACAGATTGTTTACACGATCTTCGAATGATCTAAATTGGCCGATATTGAACCTATAAACCGGATAATACAGCAAAGATGTACAGAAAATAGTCACTCGTTATAAACTAACATATCACATAGTTGAAATAACAATGATTTAAGATGAAAACCATAGACCCAATGTTAGTTACATATTTTTTTCAAGGTTCCCAACTGTGGCCTGTTGTATGGAAAGCGTAGTAAAAATGTTGTTATTGGTAACATTTACAATACAGATGTCTGAGTTTCGGTAGAATGTTTTTCAGATGGCTCATCTCAATACAAACTAAAGGACTAAAATCTGTGTAGAGTTAATTATAATGTTTTGATTGCCGAATGGCCGCTAAATCATATGTAAAAACCACTTAAGTGTTTCTTAGCAGTTTAAGTATAGTTTGATTTGTGAAACTATTTGTTGGATAGAGCGAATATAGCTGGGAACGCCTTGAATCAGAAGATCAGAAAAACAAATTGTACATAGACAACATTTAATAACAAATCTATCGACTGGGAAGAACATGCATCCATGATTAGACCCAATTTGGTACCCATAGACCGACATTACATCCATATCCCTCTAAAGTTTCTGACTTTATAAAATGAGTTGTGTAACTTTTCGTGATATATACTACCAGATGGCTTATTAAACATATCTTAGCAAATGTATAGCTAATACAATTTTGATTCCAGCTCAAATACCTTATGAGTTATAATAAAAAATGTAATCGATTGTTGCATATTAGGCTGAGTTAAGGGACACATACCTTATCTGTTTAATCTCATGTTTGTGCTGATTATTATGATTATGATGGAAAATAAGGTAATATTAAAGTAATACCATGTTGTTGCTGCAACTTAAGACTTTGCGTTTACTTTCACCTTACGTGCTTGTATTTTCAGGCATTTTTCGCTTTTCAGAGAGCGAGTAATGGTGCTATAACCATATGCCATAAGAGGCTAGAACTATAGTTAATGCTTGGGTCCCAATCGTTTGAGGATAAATGGAGCATCACTTAACCTTCTTAGACTAGATGCTCCCATCGGTAATTTTTGAATAAACCTTTGTTATATACACCAAACAGAGCATTCGGTCTAACTGTTCTCTCCGACTATTCATTTTCCTTTTCCTTTGATATCTACTGAAGACTGCGTGGGTTCCCCGTGTCTTTTTAAGGTAGATACCAAATCCTCCCTATCACCAACGGTTGCATGGACGTGGCCAGGTGAGCGATCGAGGAGTGTCTTCGTGGAGATTATTGCGTGAATAAACGAATCAACTGTAACTGGTTCCGTTTCATGATGACATTCAATATCTTCAACGAATTATCCCTCATCGTAGCTCCATCCACGAGGTGTGAAACGTCAATGCTAATGCTAATACTAACTATATTTTATCAAAAAATACAGGTCATTGTACATTGTACATTCAATGCTACTGTTTGCTTAATTATAAACATACAAATATTTGTATTTTCTCTAACAGTCAACCTACTTTAAAATCAGTGACTTGTTCTTTTGAACTGGTTTGGGAATGCAGTGAACTGCTTGCTTATTTTGACTGATGTTTTTTTTTGTTTTTGGTTGCAACTACAATATCGCACTATAAAACAATGGAGTTGAATCCTGAAGTCAATGTATGAATATCTATAGGTAAATGACACCCGTGTTCCAAGCAAAGTAACAGGATAAATGGAGCATCACATATCTTAGCAAATGTATAGCTAATACAATTTTGATTCCAGCTCAAATACCTTATGAGTTATAATAAAAAATGTAATCGATTGTTGCATATTAGGCTGAGTTAAGGGACACATACCTTATCTGTTTAATCTCATGTTTGTGCTGATTATTATGATTATGATGGAAAATAAGGTAATATTAAAGTAACACCATGTTGTTGCTGCAACTTAAGACTTTGCGTTTACTTTCACCTTACGTGCTTGTATTTTCAGGCATTTTTCGCTTTTCAGAGAGCGAGTAATGGTGCTATAACCATATGCCATAAGAGGCTAGAACTATAGTTAATGCTTGGGTCCCAATCGTTTGAGGATAAATGGAGCATCACTTAACCTTCTTAGACTAGATGCTCCCATCGGTAATTTTTGAATAAACCTTTGTTATATACACCAAACAGAGCATTCGGTCTAACTGTTCTCTCCGACTATTCATTTTCCTTTTCCTTTGATATCTACTGAAGACTGCGTGGGTTCCCCGTGTCTTTTTAAGGTAGATACCAAATCCTCCCTATCACCAACGGTTGCATGGACGTGGCCAGGTGAGCGATCGAGGAGTGTCTTCGTGGAGATTATTGCGTGAATAAACGAATCAACTGTAACTGGTTCCGTTTCATGATGACATTCAATATCTTCAACGAATTATCCCTCATCGTAGCTCCATCCACGAGGTGTGAAACGTCAATGCTAATGCTAATACTAACTATATTTTATCAAAAAATACAGGTCATTGTACATTGTACATTCAATGCTACTGTTTGCTTAATTATAAACATACAAATATTTGTATTTTCTCTAACAGTCAACCTACTTTAAAATCAGTGACTTGTTCTTTTGAACTGGTTTGGGAATGCAGTGAACTGCTTGCTTATTTTGACTGATGTTTTTTTTTTGTTTTTGGTTGCAACTACAATATCGCACTATAAAACAATGGAGTTGAATCCTGAAGTCAATGTATGAATATCTATAGGTAAATGACACCCGTGTTCCAAGCAAAGTAACAGAAAATTATTCAATATTAGATTTAAATAAAAAAGTGAATTTTTCGAACCCTAACCTAACGTGAAATTAGTCGCCCTAATGATGAAATAAAAAAATACGGGTGTAAAGTTTTTGAATAAGAAAAAAAAATATCAATTATTTTGAAATTATGAGAAATCGTGTCTTTTTCTGTGGATTTGCTGAATAGTATATAAAATATAGTGAAATGCATCCATTTCCTTGAATTGCAATTATCATTTATCGTCGATCTCATAAGTACGACAGTGATTTAAATTAATTAATGAATTTAAATGCTTCCAAGCAGCACACAATGATTTGAAATGGTTGTAGCAACTTGATTGAGTCACAAAAAAAGCACTGTATCTTGGTTGTTCTATAGTGTGTTACTAGGGCAAACATATTACAACATAAAATAATACAATCACGTAACTGAATAATATATTAAATTTTTTTAGCAAATATTAATGTGCACGACAGTTAACGATAATTGAATGTATCTGTAACTTAACTGGTCACTTTTGAAATTTCTGCTGGGACTTTTGATATTTCTGCTACTTCTGGGATGGCGATCCCAGCGTCGTGCTTAGCATCCATACCTCTCACGATAAAGTCAGGAGTTCGAATCTAACCAACGGATAAGTTACGAAAATACCCAAAAGAAAAAAAAATCATTCGGTTTTAATGGGACCTGGGTTGATTTTTTTTTCAGCCCAAGGATAAACCATTGAAAACTCTCGATATTTCGAGAGAATTGCTGCGTAAATATTCTTATGTCTTGAATCACAAAGAGAGATTTAATAGACTGCCCCCACAAGATGTGGAGATTGTTGACGTTGTTTCCGATTCGGGTCTGGCGGCCGAGGACTTGAAACTTATGGTTGTTTTAGAAACTCTTAAGTCACTCGTGAGCTTGTAGGTATACTAGATGTGCATCAACTGCATTCTGCATCGTTGCAAGACGAAAAAAAAGTTCATCAAGTTCAGACTCGGTTCGGTGACCTTCGTTGGTTCTGTTCTTTCAACTTTGTTAAATTAGGTGCAGCTTGTTTACCGGTGCGCTTGCATAGACCGAGGGTGTATTAAAGTACTAACTGCATAAGGCGAAGACTTTCGGCCAGTCATTGCGGCAAGTTTGGTGAAAACCTGTGTGAAAACAAGCCGTACAGAAATGTAATTATTGCCATGAGAATCCTCACTCTTTGCAGTGATGCCTAAAGTACAAAATTGCAGCATTACTTGACGCTCCAAGCAGACTTGTGCAGAAATGCTCAAGTCTGTTAGCCGCTCAAGACTAAAAAAAGTCACCTCCAAAAGATTGCAAAATATTTGGGCTAAAGGAGAAGAAATTCTAATACTGATGGCTACTATTGCACAAACTCCTGGATAAAGTAAGAAATTTCCGCCAAGGCAAAAATATTTCCCCGGCAGGAGAGGAAGTTAGTTGATATCAGTGCTTCACGGTAGTTTACTTTGCAAATCTATTGTATTACATAAATGAAAAAAATAACAAGGTTTTTTGTAGTGAGATAAATCGGAAGAACGTGGAAGTTCGTCTCAATTCGTAATGCTGTAGTTATTCTGCGCCCCGGATTAAATTACAGGGTTAAATTTATTTGCGCTTTATTCTCATGTCCTTACGTTTGTTGATATTCGTCACCAGTTTGCTCTTTCTAACGAAGCTCATTGCACATCAAGATGTGAACCCTCCCTAACGATAAAACTGTTCGCTGCTTTACAATAACACGTTATCCAAAGAAAAAAAAACAATGTGCAAAGCATGAAACTAGTCACAGCGGTTTTTAACCAGGTAGAAAGGATAAAAAGTTACACGGCAAAATGTTTCTATATTATTTAACAAACATTTGAAATTTGCCATGGGTTCCGTGACAGAGTGGATAAAAATTCAATTTCTATTCAATTTAAAATATTATTATCAGGTTAACAGGTAATCAGTCAGGTGTTTCACTACACGATAACAACAACCCATTATAATTGCTTGACTGCCTTCCAGTTCATTTAACAGATTTTCGGAAGGTATCACTGTTTTCATAGATCCTAACCACAAATCAAGAATCAGCTCTATTGGAGGTAAGGCCCGAAAGATCGCTTTGGATGAATGGAAAGCTCCATGGTTCACTCATTACCAATTCTCTTTTCCCCAAAAGCCATCCAGGTATGGGTGGCTTATGAATTGCACGGGCCAACCAACAGTGGTAGAGCGTGTTGACAACGGCGCTCACTCTTCAGAAATAAACAGGGTTCTGAAAAAAATGAAGGAAGGATACACGGGTATGAGGGTTTGTTATTTTTAGATTTGCTTTCAACGCGAGCTAATGATATTATGAAAAGAAACCAATCTAATCACACTCTAGAGGAATAAGGCAATAGTTACCTGACCTTTTTGATAGTGCAATCGGAAACATCCTGTTTGATTTTCGGGAATCATTACAAAACGTTTCACTTATACTGAGTCTGTTGAACCAAATTATATTTTCCAATTGTATCGTCATGAACTGGAAAGAAGCAAATAAACCATGCCGGTGTCAGCTACGAAAAAAATGCTTGAATTTAGGAAAAACGAGTTTATGAGGGAGCATAGCATAGGCAGGGTTAAATGCACTGTTGAAGACGACGAAAGTGGCAGATAGAGACTATTAGCACTGAAAAAATTATCACTAAATTTGAACATGCAACACAATTTTTTTTTAATCAAATTATGATCGAATGGACTCTTTTAACCTATTTATCTATTCATCTATTTATCTATCTATCTATCTATATATCTATCTATCTATCTATCTATCTATCTATCTATCTCACTATCTATCTATCTATCTAACTATCTATCTATATATTTATCTCTATATGAATATGATTTTCTGTCTCTCTGTCTATCTGTGATTTGCCTGACTCTCATGAACTCGTAAACGAGTGAACCGTTCCGTGTGAAAATTTGAATGCACAGGCTTGTTGGCCTCAGGTTTTAGACCCTTCCACCCTCTGAAAGGGGGGGGGGGGCATAAGAAGGTTTTTGAATGCAGGATTTTTTTGTATAGTGGCTAGGCATGTGGCATGTGGAGGTTTCTGAAAGCAAGAAATGTTTTTATGGTGGATTGAGACCCCTTCCCCTTCTGGAAGGGGGGCTCTTATCCAAATGAAATACAATTTTCTACTAAACTTGAACATAAACAACAATCCTAGAGAGTTTGAGCTATTAAATGGAATACCTGTAACTAGAAATGAAAAGAAAAATTAGTATTTTCCATTTAATTCCAACTACCTTTATCAGTACCAACTACCTTTGCTTATCTTGACAGATACGCGTATTTCGTCTACAATGTGCAGACTTCTTCAGTGTCTCGTACTAATAACTCGACTGAAAGAAAACCTTCGCCACTTGCCGTATATATGGAACATTTTCTAAATACACAACGTTTATCTATCATTATTTAGTTTATACCTATCCTGAGTCAAAAAAAAATGTACTTTATATCTACCTCGCTTTTTCCCTTTACCTATTTTCTTTCGAAACAACCAAGATTCGGAAAAACCATAACAGTGGTCATTTTATGAAATTAGTCTCAGAACTCTGCGGTTTTATTAATTACTTCTAAAAGCACAATTTCAATCCATTCACATCTTATCTTATGACCTCCCAAATGACCGTGAAAGTGGTCTATTTATGAAATTATTAAATCTGCGGCTTATCCTAGAGTACTTCTTAAAACATCATTTGAACAAATTTTCACTTGCGACCTTAAAAACAGTTGAAGGCTAAGGGTTTTAACTTTTTTAAATATGTTACGGATTGTAATGTTAGCCTCGGTTAACTGCTGAAGGACTATGACTCCCTCTTCAGCCTGACTAGCTCTCACCAAATTATTTTTTTCTTCCAACGGATGGCTCTTTTCCTTGACATTTCAAGCTTATTATTTATTACAATTTAGCTTATTGCCAGCTCTCCACTAAGCTTTTTGGTTATGTGATTTCCTCAGGATGACATCAAACCATGTGATTTTGCCGTGAAAGGCGTGGCTAATGGATAAGTGGCAATGGAAAGTCAATTCGCCGTCTACGTAGTTGCGTTATTAGTATGTTTATTGTTTCGATAAGTGATTCGAGAAAAAAGTCGACAGTCGAAGTCGTTTCGCTCATGCAAACACTCAGGCTATAATCACTCCTAATTGAAATTCTATACCATAAAACTAAACCAACCCATACCAAGTTAGTATCTCCCCCGTTATGCATTGATGCACACAGTTCTTCTCTACCCTATTCGCATCAACGGCATCGATTGTACGACTATCGGTAGCTTGAACTTCATTTTACAGAGGAAATAGCTTGTTCGCATATTTTCTACCGAAGCATTTGACCTCTACCGAGCAATTGAGAAGTAAAGAAACGGCTTGGTTTAGTTACTTTTACTAACTTTTGTTGCACGTCATAGCTACATAAAGTTTCATTCGGCAGCCCTAAGTTTGCACCTTTAAAATTTAATAGAATTGAGGAAAGATTCTGATGAAAATCCATATAAAACATTGCATTGATGAGATAAAAATTAGTATTTTCTATTTAATTCCACCTACCTTTGCTTCTCTTGACAGATACGCGTATTTCGTCTACAATGTGCAGACTTCTTCAGTGTCGTGTACCAATAACTCGACCAGTCTAATTATTACTAAAGGCACTGAAGAAGTATGCACATTGTAGACGAAATACGCGTATCTGTCAAGATAAGCAAAGGTAGGTGGAATTAAATGGAAAATACTAATTTTTCTTCTCATTTCTAGTTATAGGTATTCCACTTTACAGCTCAAACTCTCTAGGATTTATTGTAATGATGCAAAGAATTCAGCAATGTGATCAATACTTCAAATAGAATTTGGCAATAACACATCAAAAATGTGCCTCGGGAGAATGATTGATTAAATTGTATGAATAATCAATAAACTTATTACCAATGATCTTCAAAAAGTTCAATAACTTGCCTAAAACTTGCAAAATAGATCAACAGAATTGGATCCATAAACTATTAAAAAAATTCCACTTAATTGACAACGACCCATAACAGGTTGAATAATTAACTATAAACTCATGAAAATGATCCATAGCAAATCAACTTTATGCACTAGAAAATATAGTGTGATCCATCCTGCAAAAAAGCGATTGCTTCTGTTTTCTTGATCGCCATGTACACATCTTTGTTTTTTGCATATAATGACGCAAATTATTAGATTAGAGATCATAAGATATTTTAAATTTTGATCTGTATATTATAATCCAATTGATTTTTACCACCTTGATTAATGACACTGAAGGTATAGTTGCAATAGTCAAAGCAATATTTTCGATTTTCAGAAAATTTATAAGAAACACGTTTAATTATATAACAGGCTTAGCCAAAGAAATACATTGCATAATGTAGTACTTTTCACCACTCAAACGTATCGCTTAAAGAAGCCAATTATGCAATTGTTTCTTGTTTTGGTGAGCAGAAGTACGACACTATCTTGCACTACCGCGTAACGAAACCCACCCAATTGTTATGTGTAGTTGCAAAAAAGAATAATCGATTCGGTAGCCCAGTTGAGATTGTACACGGGATTGTAGAAATAGGTGTAATGACAGCATTTCACCAGATGACAAGCAAAACGAATATTCAATAAAATATACATTTGTTCCAAGTACAATATACATGTTTACGAAAATCCCTCTCCATGGCTGGATTTTGTACCTGGACGCTGGTGGGAGGGCATAATCTCAAGTTAACGATTCATTGGAGATAGCTGATCTATGATAGATGTCGCTAGGTCATGTCATTGTATGACCTTCTACTCTAATGAACCATTCATGGGAAAGCCAATGGGAGAGCCAAAGCCCCACAAAGTAGTGATAATATCACACTCGCTCCTCTTTCTATTTAATAGCCGCGTCGTAGCACGCATGTATACAGGCACTAAAGTTGAGTGTGATATCAGCGGGTTGGGCCGCAAATCACTAAAAATTTAATCATAGATAGATTTATTCAATTTTGAAAACATTTAATATTCAATTTGAGGTGGAAGTTTGAATGTGTCATAGAATTTCCTATGCAGTGAACTTCTAGACCGTGGCCATAAGTATTGTGGTTTTGTGGGATGTGGAAGGCCCGTTTAGGAACTCAGAGTATCATATCACTGGGTTTTGTCATAGGTGTGTTTGTTCAGAATGAAAGAGGTGTGCTACCGGCAGGCTTTGCCGCAATTTAGCGCTTAGCGAGGCTTGAAACAGTTTGTAGACGCCTGAGATCAAGTAGTTAAGGGACACAACAAGAGCAATTTTCATTGGTGTGGCAATTCTTTCATTGTTGTTTACTCATTGATTGTCATTAACTTAACACCAAACATACCTTAATTGCTATTCTACTTATAATTCTAATATAAATTACAATTTTAATATTTGCGGTATTTGACAGCTGACTTTCAAATTATAGCAAATCATAGAGAGATGTTACTTAGATATAGCAACTTGCAGCGTAAAAATAACATGAAATTTCCAGTGGCATCTCAAATAGCCTGGTCACATTGATACGAACTACACTTTTTTCAAATAACCACTAGTAAACGCGAGCAAATTCCTTTAAATTCCACTGGAGATGGCTTATTTTCTGACAGATAGGACTACTTCGTCTGCGACTTACAGACTTTTTCAGTCTCAAGTGCTCGACTTATGATTTTCTTTTTGTGGTATTTTTAACTGGTCCAAAAAGCCCTACCTTACCCACCTACCCTAACCTATTCTTGTTCCTTCCCGTGGAGTTCATGGGGTCTGAATAGCCTAGTTCGCCATTACCCCTCCTTCACCATCGGGTTTGGACTGACTTGCGCTCTTATTGCCCCACCAAATGCTGCAAAATGAAAAGTACAATACCCTGTTTGCGAAACTAGTTACAGCTGATTTACGAAAAAGTATTTTCAGTGTGTTTTTTGTAAAATTGGGAAGTAAATTTTTGTCAATGCAAAGATATATTTAGATTTAGTTTTACTTGTTTTTGATAATTTTAATAGTTTAATAGTTAAAAGGGCATAAATTTGCTGCAACCATAACAGTCAGAGTGAAAGATGTTCAGTCTACACCAAAATGAAAAAGAAAAGAACTAACTTATTGAAATTATGTAGTAATGTGTTTTGTCAATTCATAATTTCAGCTATAATTAACGGCATTGAAAATGTGTTCACTGTACAACGCTGACAGTTATTTTCATAGTTCACTGTAGATGGGCCTAACAATTAATCGTCTTTTGCGTTTGCGTTGATAGAACATAAAAGTAAGTGACCTTGAAAACTGCAGAATGGAAGTATATGAAACGCAACTGAGGATGAATAATTGAGTTTTCAGGCCATCGGAAAGAAGCGAAAACAACAAAAACCATCAAACTTATCAATTTAATGCTCTCTGGAGGACTATCATTGATGCACAAGGGCACACTTATTTTGTCTTGTTGATTGGATGCTCAGGTTTCTTTTCATTGAACTCCAGCACATACATGAATATTTTTTGATCATGTTTTTTCAAGGTACCCCCTACAGGTGTATTAACGCCACAACCATCTTTTTCCACGCCGCCTACTTCGATGGTTTTCCGATTGTTTGACCTTTTGCCATCTAATGAAAAACAATTAGTGGAATGTGGTGTTCGAATTCGATTGTGCGCACCTTCGTTGCATTCGAGGCAATTGAAAATTGTTGTTTTGTTTTATTTATGACTGATCGTAGGAATCCTCTACTTGAAAATGGTATGATGTAACCTACATTTTTATGGCCGAGTTAAAATTCGCTGCTTCGGTCTGTTGTATGTACGCATACGCTCGATTACGCTTTCAACCACGTTGTTTGGACCATTCGCTGTCGGAGCAATTGCTACCTTGTATCGCGGCTGTCTTCTGGTTCATTTATTATGGTTGAATGCAAGGTAAAATTATTTGGCACTACTTTTGCTGTTGCTGACTATTTTAGCTGGTCTCTTTTATTTGACTTTATCACATCTTTACTGGAGCTAAACGCATGCTCATAACCTTATTGTTATTCCTCAAAGCATAGTGACGAACAAGGTTAAGCCAAAAGCCAACAAAATTAAGACAAGAGAAAGTTTTCAAGGCATGTAAAATTCGAATAACAGTACGGCATAGTCTTAATAAAATCTAAAAACTGAAACGAGTATTGATAACTTAGTTTCCCTTTCCCTTTTTTAAAAACACTGTCAAATTAACACCTCACTTGAACACTCTAAAAATAAAAAAATAAAAGAACTGAAACACTTTTCAAACTATTACAGGTAAATGCAAGCAAATTACTTTCAATTCCACCAGAGAAACCTTATCCTTTGACAGATAGCCCTATTTCGTCTGTGATTTAAAGACTTCTTCAGTGTCGAGTGCTTGACTTGAAGGGAACATCGCAGTAGGTCTAGTATTTACATTCTAGTGAATGCTATCCACATCATTCAAAACTAGCAAAATAATACCCAGGAAGTTTTTCAAAGTTTCTCACAACAGTTACAGTAGCTGGTGGTAGCGAATTAGAAAGAAAATTACTCGAAAAATAATTTAGAATGCTAAGAGAATTAGAACTTTGAAAACCTAAGAAATTAAAATTAGTTCACAATTTCGAAGGGCTTATTGACCGTTTCCTAGACTAACCCTCCCGTGCTCAGGTGCTCACGGTCTTATGCCGTCTCGAATGAACTAAAACGTCCACATCATATTCATATAGCTCTAACCGACTTCTCACATTTATTACAGCACATACAATTGAAACTAAACATTTTTTTATATTAATACAGGTTCTTCTCCTATCTGTCTTTCTATGAAATTCAATGCTGACTTCGATACCAAGTATTAGCTATCCTAGAAAAACCGAGTGTCGCGTAACCTAAGAAAAGTACAAATTATTGTTGATCGTTTCTCTTCTGTGAATAACGTGACTGAAAAGGAATGTACAACGAAGTTGCAAGAATTAAAAATTTGTTTGTGTTTAATAGTCGATGAAGTAAATCGATTATCATTTATAACCTTTTTCTCGTGTTACGCGAGAGGTGTGCTCATGAAGTGGTGTAATAACTTACTATCGCACTGGTCCATACAAATCAATTTTTGGAAGCAACATTTCAGTGGACGCTGGGGAGTAAGCATAAAAAAAAGTTATGCTTTTCAAAACGATACAAACGAGTAACGTGCAACATGCGCCTTTCATTTCGCTTCTATTATATAGAAGATCACCAAAACCCAACTGATCAAAGTTGTTCAAGATACCCCACTCGTGCTGCAACACGCAGCACACCAGCGTATTCGTTTGCTTCTGTGTTCAGGTGGTGTGAGGAACAAAATATAAATCCGTGTCGATGCAAGAGTCGTGTACAATTTTTCGCCTAACGCCTAACGATATGGAGTCTAACGGCATGTTAAAGATATATCCACTTCGCGGGTGTAGTTCAAAACGATAAGTTTTTCAACCACCTTATGTTACCACCCATATGCTACGAATACTTTTATTACAACGATTGAAAAATAGTTTGAACTGCTTATTTTCAAATGAGTTTCTACCCTAGCCTAGAGTGAATGTTTATTTTAAAGAGGAAGGACGTTAGATTTGAATGATAATTATGACAAAAAGTTGGGAGAAATTGTCTTATGCTTGTTCCAATAGCGATGATCGCTCTTCTTGCAGATAAGAAAACATGAAGCATCCTTTTTTATATGTTTCATCTTCTATTTGGTGCCACTGACGTAAGCTTAATAATAGTTTTCATCCCTATAATTTATATTCTGAAGGGGGTTGAATTGCATGGTCTATGAAAAGCGATCGTAATGCAGGGCGCATAGGTATCCGATTTCAGGATGGGAAAAATTGCACACCTTCTATAAATTTGTTACATTATGTCTAATGAGACGTTTTTTCTACTCTCAGAATAGGACTTGATTTAATAAAAAATAAAGGTGTGAAAAAGGTTCCAGAACCCCATATAGGTGAAATATTTGTAGCATGTTTCTTAATCACATAGAGCACCGTATATTACATATATTATTTATTTGGTCGATGTTCTGATCGAGAATTAAATTGTTAGAAAATACGCTGAAATTATTAAATCATCATTCACATGGAAACAGACCATATTCGAGTAGAGTTAAATTAAAATTGTTCAGTGATAAGCTTTGATACAACTCTTCCGATGAGCACCTGAATGGCGTGGAGAGCCTCAACCTTTTTACTACGTTATTGATACAACAGGCCATAGTTGGGAACATGCAAAAAAATATGTACCCAAGATTGGGTTTACGATTTTCGTGTAAGATCGTTGTTATTTTAGCTATATGAACAGTTAGTTTGTAACGTGTAACTATTTTCTGCACATCCAGACTGTATTACTTGCTTTATCGATTCAATTAAGCCAAATTTAGATCACTTGAAATCGTGTAGATCATCTGTTCAGCATAACCAGTGAAATCATGATGCCCCATTCAAGAAACCGAAAATTACGCGAAAGTGAACAACTATAAGATGATTAATATTGTCTCAATTGCTTCGGATTACATCTATCAAGCTAAAAGCAACATGATTTTGTTGATTCTTGCTAAATTAATGACACATTTGGTACATAGGCCGACTGAAGGAGCTAGGCTAACATTACATCCCCTTACCTTACTACATCACTTTACAAACATTTTCGATGGAAATTGATGTTTTACATTTTTGCCCACAGCCAATGCTGCATTTTTTTCCAAGTCACATTCCATGGCGAAAAATGAAACGAAAATGTAACGGCGAAACCTATTCGAAATTGCAATACTTAATTCTTTTTTATTTTGGATTTACATAGCAAGTTATTTAGTTATTTAGTCAAAGTTCATTAAGATCTTTTTTTATTTCTTAACTTTCAAAATAATAATCTCCTTTTGGGTATATTTTTGACTTGTCTGGATATGAGGTTTGAACTAGCGACTTCGGCGTGAGCGGTATTTATGCTAAACACTACGCCAGGATCGCTCTCAAAACTACATTTAGAACACTAAGTTGAGAGAAGGCAACAAGTTTATTTTGACAAGCCATAAGCTTGAATGCCAAGAAATTGACCTTTATGAATCTAATGGAGGCGCCAAGATGGATGACGACCGAGTAGAAGCTGAGATCAAATTGAAAACTAAGTATGATGTTATGATCTTTCTGTTAGTAATAGCTTAAGCGGCTCGCGTTTTGGTCATTTTAACAGTTAAATATCAAAACCGAAAGCAAAAAGTATGTCTAAAACAACATTTGAAATTGCTGTAATGTTAGTGAGAAAAATTTGATATGTTATAATAATTTGATGTTAATCTCGATATATATATTTTTTTGTAGAGGCTCAATCGAATCAACTTTACAGAGCCAAATTTTAATATTTTTTTAAATCATTTATCTTAAAACTAAAGTTAGAAGGCAAGAGCCGATTACTCGCGGACGTGTCGAGGTTAATAGGAATTACAAATTACGGATGGGAAAGAGGGTGGAAATTTAAAGAATGGTTTACATAACACATTAAATTTAAATTCTAAATTATCTAAATACTTATAACTAACCAATTTATGGTTTTCTTTTAACTTGGACATTTTTTGAAAAAGGAAAAAAAACACACACACATACACAGATAAAAAAAACGTATAGTAAACATACAGGTTAAACTAACTACAATCTAAGGCTAATGTTAGTCAAAAACACATAAATGCGTTTCAAGTACTCCAAATCACGTACAGCCAAAATATCTCGAATTGGCATATTGGGTTGTCTACCTCGAGCCCGAAGGGAATCATAAAGCTCCGATCTGACTCCATGATGCTCAGCACATGACCAAACAACGTGATCTGCGTCCTGATAGTCTTGTCTACACTCACAGAGATTGCTGTGACTCAGCCCAACCCGGTATAAATGAGAGCGTTCAAAGAATAATGATTGGACACGAGGCGAGACATGACACGAATGAAGTCTCGACCCACATCCATCCCCCTAAAAAGATTTCTTCGACACCTTTGGGATGATAGAATGTTGCCATCGCCCCAAATCTCCTTTACTCCATTTAAACTGCCAGCTGACGAGTGACTGTTAACGCAAAATAGGAAAAAATTCGATGAAGGCCAATTTCCGATCATAAATATCGCCTTCCATAGCGCCCACCTTTGCAAGCGACTGCTTTCTCATTGCCTGGAATTGAACAATGAGATGGGACCCATACAAAGGTGATGATAAAATAACGCGAAGATAAAGCACTTAGAAGCTCCTGTATTTTCATGAGAAAATACGAGGAGTGCTTTACCGGCCTCAAGGAGCGAATAGCCTCTATAGAACTGAAACTATCCGTGAAAATGAAATACTGATCCGGTGTTAATGAGGCAACGATTTCTAGCGTGAAGTGTATTGCCACTAATTCAGCGACATATACGGAACAAGGAGCTTGAAGTTTACGATTGGCGCTATAAATTTCATTAAATATACCAAAGCCTGCTGACTCCTCTATCAAAGATCCGCCAGTGAAGAACGATTTAGTGGAATCAACTTGGCCAAACTTTGCAGCAAATATTACCGGAGCAATCATAGGACGATGATGCTCTGGGATTCCATGAAGCTCCTGCTTCATGGATAAATCAAAATGAACCGAATTGTCGAAATCGGAGAAGCAAACACGATTGGAAATGTTCGACGAAGGGCTGATATCCTGTGTTATGTACAAATGGTACAAGGTCATGAAGCGGGTTTGAGGATTTAACTCATGGAGCTTCTCAAAATTTTCGATCACCTGGGGGTTCATAACTTCACACCTGGTGAGGAGCCGGAGAGATAATTCTGTAAACCGATCCGAGAGTGGCAATATGCCAGCCAGCACTTCAAGACTCAGGTATGAGTCGAGTGCATGCAACCTAACGCGATACGAAGACACCGATACTGAATACGTTCCAGTTTAATGAAGTGCGACCGAGCCGCTGACTGAAAACAAAAACTACCGTATTCCATAACCGACAAAATCGTTGTCCGGTACAACGTTAGAAGATCTTGTGGATGAGCTCCCCACCAGGTCCCGGTAATTGTGCAGAAAAATTTGACCCTTTGCTGGCACTTTCGCTTCAGATACTCAATATGCAGGGTTGTGCTTCCTAGAAAAAACTACCAACTCAGTTTTCTCCGTAGAGAATTCGATACCTAGCTCTAGAGCCCAAGTAGACAAATTGTCTAAGGTATCCTGTAAGGGTCCTTGCAGATCGACGCCATTGGGTCCCGTGACAGACACTACGCCGTCATCTGCAAGTTGTCTCAACGTACAGTTGTCTCCTAGACAGCCGTCAATGTCTTTGACATAAAAATTATACAAAAGGGAGCTTGAACATGATCCCTGGGGGAGACCCATGTAGCTAAATCGTGAAGCTGTAGAGGTTCCATGAGAGAAGCTCATATGTTTTTCTGACAGCAAATTGTACAAAAAATTATTCATTAATGGAGAAAAGCCACAAGCGTGGAGTTTATCTGAAAAAATTTCAACAGATACTGAATCAAAATCCCCCTTTATGTCCAAGAATACAGAAGCCATCTGCTCTTTTTTAGAAAAAGCTAACTGAATATCTATGGAAAGCAACGCGAGACAGTCGTTCGTTCCCTTACCCCTACGGAAACCATACTGAGTATCTGAAAGCAGGTTATTCGCCTCAACCCATTTGTCCAGACGGAAGAGGATCATTTTCTCCAACAACTTTCGAATACAAGATAACATCGCGATGGGTCGATAGGAGTTGTGATCGGACGCGGGCTTACCAGGTTTTTGAATGACAATAACTCTCACCCGTCTCCAATCATCCAGTACAATGTTGAGCTCCAGAAAGTGATTGAACAAGTTCAACATGCGCCTCTTCGCGACGTCTGGAAGGTTCTTAAGCAAGTTGAACTTGTTTCTATCAGCTCCTGGAGCCGAATTGCCACACGAAAGGAGCGCGAGAGAGAGTTCTACCATTGAAAAAGGTTGGCTGATCTCATCTTTCGAATTCGTGGTTCCGCGAGGAATGATACGTGCCGGCATCGAATCTGGACAAACTTTTCGCGCAAACTTGAGGATCCATTGGTCCGAGTACTCCTCGCTCTCGTTGTTCGTAGTTCGGTTACGCAACAACGCAACCTTCGCGCCGTGTTCCAAAGAGTACTCATCGACGTTTCGCGTGATAGCCCGTTCACAAATGTTCGCCAGTAACCGCGTTTCTTTGCCTTTATGAAGCTCTTAAGTTCGCCTTCGAGAGCCGTGTGTACTTCGAAGTGCTCAGGTGTTCCACGTCTACGGAAAACTTTAAACGCGTCGGACTTTTTACGATAAACCTCGGTGCATTGCTGATCCCACCATGGAGAAGTAGGTTTCCTGCGAAATGACGTTCCTGGAACTGGTCGAGTTTGAGCTTGAAGCGCGCTGTCTAAGATCAGGTTGGAGAGGAAGTTATACTCTTCCAGCGGTGAAAGCCTTTCTACCGTCGTTACGGCTTCATCTACTGCTGTCCTAAACTTTGTCCAATCGGTTTGACGGGTAAGATCATACGTGACGTTGACAGATTTCGACGGATTGAACCCGGTGGCAACCGAAATTTTTATGGGCATCCATTGTTAAGTACTGTCATATTGAAGTCACAGTTGTCACAGAGGTCATATATTAGGGAAGACCGGTTGTCATCGTACAGTTCTCCCCAGCCTGTACCGTGAGAGATAAAATCTCCCATGACCAACCGCGGAGCAGGAAGAACCGAACAAATATCTGAGAGTTGTTTTCGGTTAATTGAGGCTCTAGAAGGAATATAAACGGAAGCAATGCAAAGGCTTTTATTTTTAATAACAGCCTGACATGCGACAACTTCAACACCTGGAGTTTGAGGAAAATTCACTGTATAGAAGGAGTAGCATTTTTTGATCCCCAAAAGTACTCCCCCTCCACGCGAACCCTCACGATCAAGACGAATAATATTGAAATCATGAAACGGAAGATTGATTTCGGAAGATAGCCATGTTTCACAAAGAGCGAATGCATCACAACCGGTAGTTTGAGCTAAAAATTTGAATGATTCATACTTAGGAATCAAACTTCGACAATTCCACAGCAGAACATTAAACAAATCCCCGACCTCATTTGGAAAATTATCCATCGAAGGAACTCCAACTTAGGAATCAAACTTCGACAATTCCACTGCAGAACAGTGAACAAATCCCCGACCTCATTTGGAAAATTATCCATCGAAAGAAATGATAGCTGCAAGGAGGGGCCACTTAATTGTCAATTGCTTCAAAAAAGTCTTCACTGTTGGAAGCATTGCCAAAACAATGCTTTTGAGAGGGTCAGAAATTTCGAGGTACTTAAAGATACGTTCGGCAATGTCATTAAATGAGAACAGCCCACTAGAGGGAGGGGGCTTCTGTTCTTAAAATTGGGGCTTCAGGGGTTTTGGATGTCCCCGGGAGAGATGGAAAGTCCTGGGTGTAGTTAGTACTACGAAAACCAGGTGGACTAGAATTTTCCTTTCTTCCACCTTTCTTTGAATTGGGCAAGCTGGTCTCGGGCTTCTTTTGAGCAACTTTCCGTGGGCGGACGCGTCTTCGCTTCCTAATCTCGATATTTTGCAAGGACAATAAAAATACACTAAGGTCTTTTTACACGGATTGTTTTCGGTGCTAACTCCATGATAGAATAACTTATAGACCTAATTCGAATCACATTTTTCGTTTTGGGCAAAAAGTAATCATATGGCAGTTTTTGAAAGAATCACAATTTTTGTTGTAAATTCTCAAATTTTAAAAAGTTGTATTTTGACCATTGCATGACAAGGTAACACATGCAAACAAAATCGAATTAATCTAAAATGTTTATGCATGTGAATTGATCAACTCTTTTGAACACGGTTTCATAGTAAAAGTAGAACGTATCCCCCGTGTACAAATAAACCTTAGTGATTACACTTATATAAAAAAAATTTCTTCTCCGGCTGAAACAAACTGCTGTCATCTGCAAACGTCCAAACTAAGGCAATTAAAGCGTGTTAATAATCGATCTTTTTTTTCATTAAAATTCACGAGTAATCCTACTTCCCATTTGTTACACTTTACTTAGCATTTTTTCATTTAGTTTGTAATAGATACCTATAATTGGTTTGTATGAAAAATAAAACACGCAGACAAATACTAACACTACATTCCGAGTCCCAACCTAATCTTCTATTTCCAAGATAGGGCTCTTATATAGATTAATTGTATTCATAGTATCCATACTCTTTTTAACTATGATTTGGTTAAAATGAAATCCTGATTTTACTTCCAGGCATCCAGGCAAAATAAAAATTGTTTCTAACTTTGATGCTTTCTATGTACATATTTAATAAAAATTTAAAATTTAATATAGGTCAAGCAATACAGGTCACCCATGGTAAGCTTGAGCAATATAACTCTCCTCCTATTTTCCAATGGTGCAGAGTTTTTGCACCGTTCACTCGAGAAAATCTGTTTACCTAAAATGACGAACGGATTGTGGGGTTTTCACAATTAGGGGGAATGATGCAATTCTTTCAAATGCAGTCAATTCCCACATGTGTTGATTTGTTGTTCGCGTAGTTTTTTTTTCTGTTCCACTCTCTGGATAGCCCTATTATTACGGCATTTGAACCGATTTACGCTCTGCTTTGCTGAGAGGAAAACGGTGAAGTGCACTTTCGCCTGTGGTGGCTGATATGAACCAGATGAAGGGCCCCTTTTGGATTTTGTTAGTACTAGAGGAAAAAGACAAAGGCATGGCAAATAAACGTAATCAATAAATAACTGTTCATCAATTTCATGAAGCGTGTTACAACAGGGTTTTTTTTTTATACACAGAGTTTTTGCTTCCGACCCAGTTGGAAGAGAAAACGGGACATTTCCTTTGCTTCTTTCATTAGAGTCAGAAGGATGTGATTTACTGAGGTCATAGATTGAATTCGTATGTATGGTGTCGTTCAGCACGCTCCTTGCTGTCCTAATCCAATGGGAAATTAGAGTGTTTTTTTTTCAGCAACCAAAAGCTAGAGGCGATCTGCCGGTTTTTATCAATTAATGTTTGCTATTGTTTTGTTGTTTTACGGTTACCGTTGCCTGCCTATATCTAGATAGAGGGTCACGTTCCTACGTTGTATAAAGGTGCATTTATATCGGACCAACAAGCAGCCGCATCAAGCATTGAACTAATTGTTGCATGTTCCAAAAGAAAATCTTGTCAGCGGCTACAAAAAAAAAAACAATTAGCTTACGTCAGTCATCTTTCTTTCGTTAATAATGTAATTAAAATTGTGGTTAATATAGTATCATAGTTACATAGTTTCTTCAACCACTTGTTCGGCTAAAAAATCGAACCTTGAAAAACGATAAAATAATAAGCTACAATAACATTGAACAATCAAGAGCATCAGTGGGCAAAAATCCACTGCCTTCATGTTGCCCGATATAAATGTACCTCTCATCGGTAACGATTGTGCCGTTGGTATTGAAATTTATTGTCAGGGGCTCTGTTCGCCAGAAGGTTTACGGTCAATTCACTTGTGCCAGTTTATTGACTTTGGGTCCATTGTTTGTGAGAGCGTACTACGCGTACACGTATTATGCTGAGTTTAAAATCTTTCGTTAACTATTCATGTTTCCTTCGATTGATCTGAAGGTCATGACTAATGATGGATTGTGTTTTGTGTTAGGTTCTAGCATAACTATACTTAACACGCATAATCACAAACCGTTCAAGAGAAATTTCCCTCATGATGACCATTTCCGTTATTGTTACCACAATTAATTCAATAGTTGACATTTATAAACAAGCTATCTCCGTTATAGTTTTAACGATATGTCTTCGTGTCCTGCTTCCGTTGTTCTAGTTAAAATAGATCGTACTGGTGTGTTCTCACAATGTGTTTGTCGGAAAAGAGGTTCGCTGACAAATCTGTTAATAACTGCACCTTGTCAACGGAAATCTCGCTGGTCTGATACAGGGCTTCAGCACAGTTGATCCCGTCGAAATTATGTTCATACATCCTCCGTTGACGACTACAACCGTACCTCTTGAAGGCATCACATTCTGGAGATATTTGCTGTAACGATTCATGTGGACACTAACTCCCGAGTCATCGCTTGCCGGTCTAAATGTGGATAGCAGCGTACAAAACACGTTGTCCTTCTTCACACATTTGTAGTCCTTCACTATAAAGCCGTACTTGCTACACTTCTGGCATTTAGGCCCGAGGAAGAATTTCTGCTTAACCTGAGAACCTGCTGACCAAATTTTCAACTCTCTTGTTTGCAGCTAACGCTTTGTCGGTCGTTAAAATCTGGATCTCTTGAAGAAGATTTGTTTTGATTATTTCTCCTGTTATGGCTATGCCAGAGTTTCCCAACTCTATTATCATTGGACCATACTCGCCGAGCAGAAGCGTTCCGATCCATTCGTCGGAAATTGCGTAACAAATCCCGTGGAGCTGGTGAGCAGTTAAAACAATCTGGATCACGTAGTCGGCCATGGTCGCTCTGTCCTTGTGTTATTAGCTTGTGAAGAACCGCAAGTCGTCTGGTAAGGCCCGAGTCCTCGAAGGCTTTCTCAAGTTTTGACCAGACTTCACGTGCCATCGGTGCTTCCTTGACATGGACGTATTTCACAAGTAGGGTGATCATCGCTATTGCCCTGCGATTCTTATTTGCGTCCACGGCTTCGTAGCTTCCGCCTTCCTTCCGCTTCGGATTCACGGTGCTCCAGAGGTCTTTGAGCTCCAGGAAAGTTTGAACGGCAAACTTCCAGGAAGCCTCGTTTTCTCTACCTGCAGGACATTCGATTCCAGTGAGATTTGAATTAACGATGCCTGCAGCGCTTGAGCATCCTGTGGAGCTTGATGTTATCTTGGATTCTTAACGAAAAAACGATACATTAATTGTTATGTTATATATTCTCTTTTGCACCGTTCACTCGAGAAAATCTGTTTACCTAAAATGACGAACGGATTGTGGGGTTTTCACAATTAGGGGGAATGATGCAATTCTTTCAAATGCAGTCAATTCCCAGTGCAGAGCGAGGAGTAACGATTATGATGTAGAAGAAGATGTTCGCTCATCACCATGAGGCGTGTTCGCTCATCACCACGACGAGAAAAAACTTTAGTGATCGTCAGTCGGTGCGAATCAAAACAAACCCAAAAAAGGAGAGAGTTCCTCTCCCATGTGCGCATCGGTAAACAGAGTGCACACAATAGATCGCTAGAATAACTATACAAGCCACAGTGGTACATGAGCGTCTTCCAACCGGACATTTTTGCCTGTTGAAGTGGCGGACTTAATCCGTGCTCCTTCAACCTACCCCGCAGTGGGATGTTAGGCAAAAATGTCCTTGGTTCGAGTACCACTGTATACATGCCCTTTTCGCTCAATTTTCCTAAAACATCTGTCATATTTCCGAGCCTGCCGCACACTAGCGGAACTATCAAAACTTTCTCTTCATATCTCTCATTCTAGCCAAAAACATTGTTGTTCACTCTTGGTGCCTCATGGTGATGAGCGAACATCTCCTTCTACAGAAAAAACGATCTTGAACTAATCTTCTGAACAGTTCATGAATAGGCCCATAACCTATTGAGTAGAACGAATTGAAAGGACGACTTGTTCGTTTGGTGTAAAGCAATGGAATGACATTTTTTATTTGTCTACTCTGGATTTTACAACTCTCACGACTTACGTCTCTTTTCTACGGAACAGAACTGCAACATGCAATCATCTTAAAGAATAATGTTTGTCCAACTACATGTTGGTTTTTGTTTGAGATATAGTGCAAGAAGTTTGAAAAATAAAACTGAAACTTTATTCAGTGTTTAGAAATGTAGCGTTTATGCTCCAGTAGTTGCGGTACGTTAAAAGCATTAGTCTTTGAATATGAACTCTCCACACACAACTATTGGAACGATTTGAAAGTTCCCCTATTTGATTGTTAACCCTTTGCTTTGGAGACGCTATTGTATTTTTAGGTGTTATTGAGTTTTTCAACCTCAGACTGATTTACCTGCCGTCGTAGGCACTTCATCACCTTATTGGGACTTTCTGTAACTTTCTCGGATGTGAATTTTGAACTCGTGACTTTGGTGTGACATGTAGTTAACCAACCGTTTTAAAAAAAAACAAGGATTTTATAATACACTCAGTTGCAAAATTTTGCTTCCAAAAAACGCGTTGTTCAACCTACTGTAACTTTGTCGATTATCAATATTTTTGGTTGAAATTCGACCTTATGTGACTAAAATTTTATGTTGATGAAGTTTATAAATTTGAAGTTATCATAATATATGTGAAAAAAGACATTTTTGGACATACCAATTTCAAAAAACCGTATTTCTTTGAAAAATTTAGGTAGCATATTAAAAATTTCTCAATGGCTTAAAACAATACAAAGATTAATGTGGACAAAACTTGAACTGTTTTCATTAAGTGGTTTGGACTACAGCTGGCGTCAAAGTTGACGCTCTAACATGAGTATTTTCATTTTTCACCCGATATTTACCATGCTGAACTATCGGTGCAAAAAAAAAGCCGAGGCGTTGTCATCATACAGGTTTGGACTGAATTAATAAGATGAATTCGACTCGGCTTTGCTGGGTTGAACAACGCATTTTTTGGAAGCAAAATTTTGCTCGACTTTTATTTGCTTTTTATTGAGTGTACTTACTGTATATACAATTGCTCCGAACATGGCAAGTGTTTCAATAAAAATCATATTCTTAATTAAAACAAATTTGAAGATGCTTATCATGATGAATATTTCAAAGCGCGCTAAGTAGTAAGACAGAAACTTCTCAGTTATTTAAGTTTGAAATCTGACTCACAATGTTAGTAGGATTCACAATTTTTTTTTCTAGCATCGTACTATCTTTGACAAAGTGATAAATCACTGTCAATACTGGACTGTATTTCTGTATGATTAGTGGCATGGGTCAAGCACAATTTTGGTCCAAGGAATTAACATATCACATAGTGAGTAACTTTCATATACCCATAATAAAATATATACTTTCATCATCAAATAACAGTCTGTGTTGATAAATTGCACTTATAAAATTGCCTATCGTAACTTTTTAGTTACCTGCTTTTAGGCTTGATAAGCTTCTGTAGCAGATTACACCATACCCCTTAGCTGATTAATGTTGTATCTGCTACTAATATGACAATTACGGGAGAAAATCTTGTTTCTAATTTATACAAGTTTCCTCAGAATTGCAGAACATGGTGTTAAGTATCGTCTGAGTAATAATTACTGATGAACTTTCAAATTTTTAATTTAATTTAACTATCATTTCCTTGTTTAAATAAGCACAATAGTGGCTCAGAAATATATGTTAAAAAGACATTTCTGTTTTTATTAGGTTTTTTCCTCACTAATATTATTTTAAGCAGCCGGAATCAATGAAAGCTGCATAACAGATGAATTATAAAAAAACGATGTTGGACTCCGTCGCAAGCAATTTATGCATCACCAATGCCATTGGTTCAGCCCATGTATCGTCATGACGAGGAAGTAGCCAAGATGTACATGCGCGCGATCACAGCGAGAGGAGGTTGCAATGATAATGATGATCCATCGGTAATATTGATGGATCATCGTTGAAAGTGCGTCTCTGTGTGCTTTTGGAGTGGTGGTAAAAACAACACGATGGTAATCGGCCACAGGTCAATACACTCTGCATTTATATATGCGAAACATCTCAACAACAGTCTACGCAAGATTTGCCAAGGTACTGTTGCTCAAATAGAATTGTTTTTCTTTTTTTTTCTAGCAGTGAATTGCAACTTGTGCATGCAGTTCGGTTTTAAAATACCACCAAAAAGCATTGCGTTGTTAACTCATTCTTCGTCATAACAGCAGTATAGAACAAAAACTATTCGTTCCAAGATTACGCAATCTAAAAGAAAGGTTGTCAAACTTGAGCGTAGTCTACAGCGACAGACAAAACATC
Source organism: Aedes japonicus (assembly GCA_034211315.2). NCBI lineage: Eukaryota > Metazoa > Arthropoda > Insecta > Diptera > Culicidae > Aedes > Aedes japonicus. The sequence goes on from JASCZW010003579.1 coordinate 94,389, forward strand.
ATATGAAACCAACTTCCAGCAATAACATCATTTGTTACATAAAGAGCATTTCCACACGAAATGCGAAAAGGAATCTTTTACTTCGAATATTAGCGTAAAGCTCTGCATCTAATATAGTCAAGTATTTGTGAAAAAAAAACACTGTAGGAGTCTGCACATGGTTGACGAAATACGGCCATCTATCAATAGTAAAAAAAATTGGCAGTGAAATTAAGTGGAAATTGAAGCGAAAAAAATCTGGTCACGTCTTCGGAAGGGAAGTAAAGCCGTTGGTCCCGGCTCATATTCATGAGTCGATAGGTAGGGTCCAGGTGGTGGAGTTGTCTCCCTGACGTCGGTGTGAGAAAATAGACCAACGGAAAAACTAGAAGGGACAGCCCAATGGGGTTGTACGCAAAGTTGACGTAGGACTACGAAGCAATGTGCAATCTAGATCGCTTGATTGTTTAAAGAGTGGCCGAAATTGGTTTCCTTCCAAATCGAATTCCCATACACTAAACGTTCGCACTGCAACCTTTATTGATATAGCCTGGCTTGGTATCTACATTCATGACCATGGCTTCGGTTCGCTCGGAAACCTCGTGTTAAGCTAGCTCTCCCGGCAGCTTGATCGAGGGGCAGTTTGAATTTCCAGAGACGTCAGGGCCATCCGCCAATTGATTTAAGTCAGTCGGGCAGATACGCTTTCAATCCGCTCGGAAATGTCAATTATGAAGCTGGTCATAATGCTTATTGTTTTGGAGGAAACGACAGGATCGGGTTAAAATGCTTCAACACCCGGTAGATAAGGTGCTATACACGGAAGAAACAAAGTACCTATAATTGAGTATTTTTAAACTTAAAGTTGAGTACTGTTGTTGAACTGGAGAGATGGGTAAATTTGATTCTGCACATTAGGTAAACATTACTCAATGGGTGAGTACTTCATTGACAACAAATTTTTGAGTAAAAATGGAAGTCATTTGCATACTTATTATTTGAAGTACATTAGATTTAAAAACCGAAAAACAATAAATATGTTACGGTATTAAACTAGCCGTTATTGTTAAAAATTAAGAAACAACAAAATGAATGAAATTATCAAGTAAATTTATGTTTTTATTCTATCATCACGAGATAGGCACTTTATATTAGAAGTTGTACAACATTTACTAACTAACCGTGCGGAAAAGTTCTCTTCTTTGGTTTTTACGAGTTTTATTGCATTCAGTTAAATTTATCCTCCATAAACTTTGTATACAGTGACTCAAATTTGAGTACTATGGCATATACTCAAATTTGGCTTCCCGCACCGAACTCCAGAGTTGGGGGAAATGAAATTTTGGGGACTTTGTTTCTTCCGTGTACGTTTTCTTCTTCCGAGCCTTGCAGCTGGACATTTGCCTTCCGAGATGGTGAAGCGAGAATGCACCTGTGTGTGTGTGTGTGTGTGTGTGTGTGTGTGTGTGTGTGTGTGTGTGTGTGTGTGTGTGTGTGTGTGTGTGTGTGTGTGTGTGTGTGTGTGTGTGTGTGTGTGTGTGTGTGTGTGTGTGTGTGTGTGTGTGTGTGTGTGTGTTATCTAACACTCATTGGCAATGGTATTATGGAGAAATCTGTTTGCAACAATCCCTCAAGTGACCTGCAGCAGCTTTAATGAGCTAGAAGTGATAGTCTACTGCAGATCAGCAACCCATTTCGAATGTCTGCGGTCACGCCATTCAGGTTACTTTCCATCATAAGCGCATGTAAATACCGATATCATTTGGATAAGGGCACTGCACACACTTCCGTTGGAAATCTTAACCGCTCAGGTTGGAAATGAAATTTTGGGGACTTTGTTTCTTCGTGTACGTTTTCTTCTTCGAGCCTTGCAGCTGGACATTTGCCTTCCGAGATGGTGAAGCGAGAATGCACCTGTGTGTGTGTGTGTGTTGTTGTGTGTGTGTGTGTGTGTGTGTGTGTGTGTGTGTGTGTGTGTGTGTGTGTGTGTGTGTGTGTGTGTGTGTGTGTGTTATCTAACACTCATTGGCCAGCAATGGTATTATGGAAGAAATCTGTTTACAACAATCCCTCAAGTGACCATTGCAAGCAGCTTTAATCCGAGAGCTAGAAAGTGATAGCTCTACTGCAGATCCAGCAACCCATTTCAGAATGTCTGCAGAGTCACGCCCATTCCGAGGTTACTTTCACATACAATAAGCCCCGCATGTAAACATTACCGATATCATTTGGATAAGGGCACTGCAACACACTTCCAGATTTGGAAATCTTAAATTTCCAAACCAGGCACGTATTTGGTATTATTTAAAAATAAGGTTGACGTTATATAGTTCTAGTCAGATACATCTCACCAATTAACGCTTCCTTCGTTACATTCTTTTGTTCATTCGTAAACATTAAAATTCTCGACGTTGCCTCGTAATTAATTTCATGCACTCCCGACAAAATAAGCGCAAAAATTAACGTGGCCAAACCGCCCGTTATATATGGAGAACCTGCATAAGAAAACTCTGTACACCACATGGTGAACGCATCTGAAATTATGTGGCAGCCTTTCCCGCACGGTCTTCGTTTGCTGCTTCTGATAAGCAAATGGCCGTTTTCTAGACGCACTGGTCTTCTTTTTTGCACTCCACACTCTGCCAATAATCATGGTGAAGCGAGAATGCACCTGAGAGCATATTCTGTTGATATGATCGACCACCTGGTAATCATTATCCTTATTGCGTTGTAGATGGTTGTGGCCTGTTTGGGAATTCATAGTCTATTATTTCCGATAGACGTCTAGGCAGAAATAGTGCTAATTGAACGATAGACCAGCATTGGGAAATAAATATGTAAGACAATTCTATTGTTAACGCTTTAGATAGCATTTGGTGGCCCTAAAAGGACCGTTTGGTTTAATAATGATACGGCCCTAGTTGTATTTTCTACGATGGTTGAACCATATACATTCCCAAAATAATTTGATTCCTACCGAATGATTGAAATTTCAAACAGCACAAGAGATATATTCAACCAAACAAACTCTTTTATAAGCAAACTGATTTGGTCGTACTGAAAAGGACGGAAATAGTGGACGGGGGAGAAACATTGTTCGCGGTTGAACTTGGGGTCTCTTCTTGGTATTCTTGGTTCAGCTCCTCGTCGGTGCGGGTGGCCATCTGCAGGTGACGTGGGCTGATTCTTGTCCCGTTGTTGTCACGGGCGGCATTTTCCATCAACTCATAGGCTTCAGCAGCCTTTTTTCTCGCAGCGATGTTGACGGGAGCATCGGCCCAAACAGCCAACTGCACCAACTTCTCTGGATAACGAATGCTCACCAGTGCACCCTCCAGTATGGTCGCACGCCTACTGCGTTGCTACAGCACATTTTGCTCTGCACAGAACTACGACTACCGTAAGACTGAATCAAATTTTCATTCAACGAAGTCAATGTGATACTAAGTGCATCAAAGGGGACGAACTTCAGTTATTGCCCCACAATAATTAGTTTTAATTAGTGCACGCTAGACTGATGATTTTCTTAACAGAAATGTTCCTAATTTGCTAGCCACTGCCAGCAACTAATCCGGTATGCACAACTAGGAACTAAAACGAACTCAACCACATAGTCTAGTCGGTCTATGACGTGTCGCAATTCGGCTCGAATTATCCCTTCTAAAATTTCGTTCGATAGTTGTTCAACGGTCTTTGTGATATACTCCGGGACGCGGCGTAATTGAACTACAAACCGACAAAAGAAAAATTCACACCAAACAAACTCTTTAGTTAATAAACTGATTTGGTCGTCCTGAAAAGGACGGATTTAATTGACGAGGGAGAAATAGTTTGCGATTCCCCTAGGGTTTGTTTGTCTCGTCACGGGCGGCTTTTTCCAGCCAACTCTTAGGCTTTAGCAGCCATGTTTCGCAGCGAGGTTAACAGAAGCATCGGCACCAACAGCCAACTGTACCAACGTCTCTATGCACTCCCGCTACACTTAACTCAATTTTTGAGTACAATTGTATGCTATCTCTTTTTCTCTCGCGGAAATGTTACTAAATTTTCGTAAGAAGCTGATCTAATCAAAAATTGAGTTGATCCACTGTTTAACGAAAATTGAGTAACACATCCTTGAGGAAAAAGAGATAGCATACAATTGTACTCAAAAATTGAGTAGAAAGAAGCGGAGTGTGGGCAACGACTGCTCGCCAGTGCACCATCCAAGGTGCTTGCTGCCGCTAACTGCGTGCGAACAGCCACTGCACAGCCCACGACTGTTGTAAGACTGAGTCAAAATTTCAGCTAAGCGCTGGTATGTCATGGCGTCGGATGCTATTGCACAAAAGAAGGCGGTACCAACGAAGGCAATGTGATACAAATTGCACCAAAGGGGACAAACTTCTGTTATTGCGCCACAATAATTAGTTTGAATTAGTGCACGCTAGACGGATGATTTTCTCAACAGAAATATGCCTAATTTGCTTCCCACCAACAGCAACTAATCCGGTACGCATAACTAGGAACAATGGCGAACTCCACCACATGGTCACTGATGTGTTGCAGTTTGGCTCGAATTATCCCTTCTAGACTTTCGTTCGTTTGTTGTTCAACGTTCTTTGTGGTATAATCGGGGACGCGACGTTTAATGATTGCCATATTCAGCCGTGATGCGGTAATTGAATTAACAACAGCACAATAGAAAAATTCAACCCAACTCTTTAGTTGGTAAACTGATTTGGTCGTCCTGATAAGGACGGATTTAGTTGACGGGGAGAAATGTTTTCGATTCCACTTGGGCTTTCTTTCTTCGTTCAGCTCCTCGTTGTTGCGGATGGCCAGCTGCAAGTGACGTGGGATGAATTCTGGTCTTCTTGTTTTCACTGGCGGCGTTTTCTACAACGTGCTCGCCAAACACGTCTGTCGCCTACGGATGCACAGCGAGAACTGATTATTGGTGTTCGGTCGTTCCCACGTGTTCCATAGGTAAAATTGTATTTTATTTGTCCGTTTTTTTTGTCTTATATACTAGGTTTTACAAGTTAAGTGTTTAGCCCATTGGGCTCTTCAGCTTTGTTTAGTGTTTTATGTGTTTTATGTGTTAAGTGTGTTTTGTGTTCAAATATTTTTTTCAGTTCGGTCCTTGGGACATTGTTAGTTTTAAAATTTGATAACCTAACTATAAACTAATCTAAATCTACAATTTGAAAATCCTAGGGTGGGGAACCAGATTCCGAATGATCTGGTGATCCGATGTTAGGCAGCGTGCCCTGTACCGATTGATAGACTCACTAAAACGATCGTCGAGCATTTTTATCTCGGCCAGACGGTGGACCTCAGATGTTCTTGTCCTCGGAGGGGTGTTCATTATCATCCTGAGGAACTTGTTTTGTACTCTCTGAAGTTTCAGGAGATGTGTTTTTGCACAACTCTCCCAGATTGGCATTGCATACTCGATGACCGGAAGTATAATTTGCTTGTAGACAGCAAGCTTATTTTTAAGGGATAATGTAGACCTTCTGTTGATCAATGGGTACAGAAGTTTCAACAGAGTATTACATTTTGTGACAGTTTTGTCAACCTGATCCCTGAAAATAAGCTTGCTGTCTAGAGTGACACCAAGATAGACAGCTGATTTGGTCCATTCCACCGTTGTGTTGTTCAGGCTTATTTTACAATTCTCAGGCGGGACAAGTCTGGGAGAATTAGAATGTGGAAACAGGATGACCTGGGTTTTCGCTGCGTTGATACAAATCTTCCATTCAGTGAAGTATTCTGACAGAACATTCAGGCTTCGCTGCAGTTTCGCGGCAAGCGCTCTTATTACCCTACCATTGTGGACGACTGCGGTATCATCGGCGAACAACGACAGAGATCCATTTTCAGGGAGCGGGGGTATATCCGAGGTGAATAGATTGAACAGAAGTGGACCTAATATACTTCCCTGCGGAACACCGGCGGAGATCTCCTGACTACCGGAAACTGCACCATGCAACGAAACACGGAATGTCCTGTCAGAGAGATAATTTTTAATAATCTTCACCAGGAAGATTGGAAGATTGTATCGCTTGAGCTTGTACACCAAGCCATCATGCCACACATTATCGAAGGCCTTCTCGATATCGAGAAGGGCCATAGCGGATGTTTTCGAAACAGACTTGTTCCGCCTGAGGATGTTCATGACTCGATTAAGTTGATGGACTGTTGAGCGACCATGACGGAAACCGAACTGCTCATCCAACAGGATGTTGAGCTCGTCAGCAGATGTTAGAAGCCGACGGTGGATCGCTTTCTCAAACAGTTTAGATAGACCTGAGAGAAGGCTGATTGGTCTGTAGCTTCTGGAACATGAAGGATCTTTCCCAGGTTTCCGAATGGGGATGACTTTGGCTGACTTCCAGCACGATGGGAAGTAGCCAATACGGAGGCATTGGTTAAACACCACCGCCAGATGGTTGTAGAACTGGGGGCTCAACTGCTTGAGCTCCAAGTTAAAAATGTTGTCGAAACCGGGGGCCTTCATGTTCTTAGAGGTCTTGATATAAGTCAACAATTCGTCAGCTGAGATCTCCAAAGCTTCGGAGAAGTCGTTAGGACTTTGGTCGATGTTAGTTATAAGCGCGCTAACGGCAGCTTCGTGTGGACTGACGATGTTTTGACCGAGATTGTGAGAGCTGACGAAGTGTTGACTTATCTCATCAGCCTTCTCTGCAGGTGTTATCAACCGATCCCTTGAGTCATTGACGTCTAATGGGATCAACGGTGGAATGGGTCTTGGCTTAGTTTTTAAAATTTTTGTCATCTTCCAGAACGGCTTAGCACAATCTGGGAGAGAGCGAATTTTGTCAGCGAAATCATTATTTCTAAGGTCCACCATTCTGGCCTTAATAATTTTAGACACTCGATTGCAGTGACGTTTTAGAGTTGGTAAACCAGTTCGCTGGTATTGCCTCCGTATGGCGTTGCGTAATTGTATCAAATTTTTAGTGGGTCTATCAATGGGTACAGAGTTGCTCACCTGTTCAATCGCTGGAATGTGTTGCTCCCGGGCCTGGGAGATCGCCTGTTCGATGGACTGCAGCTGCTGATCGATGTCATCGACCGACTCGAGGTGCACGTTGAAATCGACGGTGTTGTCGACGTGTTGTCTGAACCTCTCCCATCTGGCACGATGATAGTTCCGTCTGGTGATTCGATGCCGGTTGACCGAGGACCCAACTTCGACCACCACCGGATAGTGGTCCGAACTGAGCTCCTGGTGCACTACCGGCTGGGCGATGTTGTTCCCCATGTTGGTGAGGAAGATGTCGATTGTCGAATGGACCCCGGATCGGCTCAACCGGGTGGGAGTATCCGGGCCCAGGACGGTGTAATGTCCTCTTCCAGGTCTTCCTGTAGAATAATTCCGTTCCGATTCCGCCGGGTGTTCCCCAGGTTTCGTGTTTCGCATTCATGTCGCCGGCGATGATGAACTGCCCCTGCCTCCGAGTTAGCTTACGGATGTCGTTTCGTAGGGCCGTTGTTGTTCCGTTGTTGGTACTGGCTTGCTTGGGACAATAGGCCGCGATGATGGTGATTGGGCCGACGGCAGTTTCGACTTCGACTCCGATGGCTTCGATATTCTGCAGCTGAAAGCTCGGAAGCAGATGGCAGTTGATGTTGTACCGCAGGGCAATCGCAACTCCTCCTCCACTAGAGCCGCTACGATCCAGTCGCACAATCCGGTATCCAGGGATGAATATACTGATTTCCGGTTTGAGGTGTGTCTCGGTGACGATGGCGATGTCGATGGCCTTCCTGTTAAGGAAGTCACCGAGCTCTACTGTTTTGTTCCGGATGGAACAAGCATTCCAATTTAGGATGTTTATGGTGTGTTTACGGTCCATACTTAGTAATGAACGTCATCGTCACGGATGTGGCGGCTTTGAGCTGTTCCTCCTTGGAGCGGCAGGAACGTAGTTGGCGATAGAGCTCTTGCACGAACTCCACCATTTGCTCCGAGTTGTAGAGCTGTTCATCGACGGGTGGTTGCGTGAAAGTACTGCGACTCGCATTGCCCCAGCCTGGAGGAGGAGTCGGGTTGGGGGCGGCGGCGGCTGCCGCGAAACGATGATGGACGGAAGCTGACGGGCGGTTTGCTTGGCGGTGATTCAATGGGATCGGTGGTAGGTTTGGCACCTGATACCGAAGCGACGGGAAATTCTCCTCGTTCATCGGAGGTGGTGGACGGCGTTGAGCAGGCCGAGACTTGGTAGATGACTTCTTGCGGATCGCCAAAAATTCAGCACGTTTGGGGCAGGTACGATTGCTGCACTCATGGTTTGCGCCACAATTTGCGCACTTCAGTACCGCACCTTCTTCCATCGGGGCACAATCGTTGGTACTGTGGGCTCCGGCACACTTGCCACATCGCGGCTTCATGTGGCAGTTGCGAGTTCCATGGCCGAACGCAAGGCAGTTGCCACATTGCGTCACGTCGTGCTGTCTCGGACGATACCGGTCCCACTCGACGATGACGTCGAAAAGGGCCCGTGTTTTCATCAGCTCCGCCATCGTGACGGATCCCTTCACAAGGTGGACCAGATAGAGTTGGTCCCGGTAGTTTCCATGTTGTTGGCGCCTGATGGGAAACACCTTTTGAGGTTTCAGTGCCACCGCTTGCAGCTCGGCGAAGATAGCCTCCGGTGTGAGTTCTGGAAGGCCACGCAGAATCACCTTCAATGGCTTGCTTCCGGGCGCGTCGTGAGTGTAGAACTCGTGTTTCTTCGCGACTAGGTGAGCGCCGACAGCACGGTAGTCAGCCTCCGTCGAGCACATCACCTTAATTCCATTACTGCACAGCTTGTACAGCGGATGGATTTTGATAGCTGCAAGCTCGGTCCTGAGTGCAGCAATGTCCTTCGACGTCGTAAAGAGCGGGGGACCTTCACCTTCTTCGGCACCTCCTGGATCGGAAGCACGGCGAATTGATTGCTCGCTAGTAGACGAGCGTTGCGATCCACTGGATCGGCGTCATCGTGGCGCAGCCGCTTGGAGCTGCCCGGTTGCGGTAATGTTTCGGGAGCGGATGTCACCGTTGGTCGATTTTTTCGACCCATTGCCACAGCAATAGGTCGAGCGGGAAATGTATCCGAACTTTGAAGCACTTTTTTCTGCTTTGCCACCACCAAAAGATGAGCAAGCGCAGGCGATAGGTTGTGAACCGAACACGCAATCGCGAGAAAGCGGGCGAGGGGAAAAAACGGGAGAAAAAACTTTTACTGCGAGGGTGCGAAAAACACGACCGATCGTGTCGCTTGGTAAAACTGGAATGATCTCGTGTTCCATAATCGCTGGCAAGGTTACTGTGGCAGTATGAACCAATCAGAGCGTAGCGCAAATATGATGTCATTTTCGACCAATAGCTTCGTGCGTTCAGAAATTTGTGTGGGACGGGGAAAAGTTAGTTTGAAGAAGAAGAAGACATTTGTTACTCGTTTCCTATGACCTTGCTAGGGAAAACACATTTTTCAACCTGTTGATATGCAAATTTGTATGGGAGCAAAAGAAGGTCATTTTCAAATGAAAAATTGAACTACTTATACTAATTGAACTTCATTCAAATTTTGATGCGAACAATTTGTGAGTCTTCTAGATAAAATGATGCATGAATGAAGTCATTCTGTTCAGTCAAACGAGAGTTATAAGCGTTCAAAAACCTTTCACTTTTGCGTAACGCTCTTATTTTTCATAATTTTGAAACGGCGCCCGGTATAGAAAAGAAAAACGTAGTCCTACGTTAAAAAATTAAGTGGAAATGACCATAATTCTCTCCAATCCGGTAAAGAAACACAATGTTCATGATTGAGTATTATAGTCAATCATCTACATTTGGTCTAAAATTTAGGCTATCTGAAATTCTCCTTACTATGATACAATCCAACAAATCGAATAACCAAATTTGCAATACTTATAAAGCTTTCTATATGATGGTTTGTTAAGAAGGGTTCGTCACTTACACTGAAATTGCTCACAACATACAGCACCACAATCTGAACGCCAGGTTAAAGAAAGTTATACTGTTCATCCCCTCCTAGACTCCGGTGGACCACTCCATCGTCCAATTTTAGCTTGAATGCTCCTTTCCAGCCCAGTATATAATTCATGTCATTTACCTATGTTTTGAAAAAGTATTATTGCTATTTTTTTACTAGTTTATATATATTGGAGGCTCAGTTGCGCAAGCATTACGGAGATGATAACTAATTGTTTGTCATTATATAATGACTTAATACTAAGATTTACTCGCCCGAGGTTCAAATAGGTAAACATTTTTAGGGATGGATTAAACAGAGGAACATGAGTTGCTGTAGTTCCAATCAGGTAGTCGTCACCAAATCTACATCTTTGTGAAAGTTGGCTAGGACGCTCTTTTTGTGTTCGGCCGGTAGTGGTGACCAATGGGCGATGATGAGTCTCATCAAGTTGTCGGAACTAAATAAACGCAAAATAATCAATTAAACAAAAAGGGACAAAAAAAAAAATTAAACCCTTATACTAGATATTTGGAAAAAGTATTTGCTATATATTATAATAAAATCATTATTGAAAGTTATATGGCTACTCTGCTCCTCCAACAATTGGGTGTATGAGGATGTAGTCCAGCTGCAATGTTATGATTTATATTGAACTCCAATTAATATACTCTGGATTGTCTGGTTGACTCATGATGATAGAATTCCAAATGAAAAAGTATATAATGGAATAATGGAAAAAGTATATAGTGGAGAGAAGAGTCTGCCCTTTATCCTAATTTACTTGCAACGGGGAGTTCTCATTCTCACTCTCTCCATTCAATTCGTGCCCTGATGGTCTCTCCCATATCCCGATTTATACGTAAGCGGAAGAACCGGTCCTTCATCGAAAAACTGTTAGCATCGGGAAGTCAGCATTTCCACTATCTCCATACAATTTGTTTCACCTAATGGTCCCTCTCATATCTCAATGAATTCATACGTAAGAGAATATAATAAACGTATGTATGTAAGGTAGCGACCGTCCCTTCTAAGACCTTGTCATGTATGCAGCTTCACTTAATATCAAAATCAAATTGATATACTGGTTTGTATTCACAGTAACGCTGTATGAAGGGCCAAAAACGGTGGGGCGGACCCGTAAGCAGAGACACACCTGATTTTCAACCACACCTCCTCACTTCGTTTTTATCAAATTGACAACAGATTAGTTTTGAGTTAAGTAATAAACTTTTATAACAATAAACATCAAATATTAAAATATTTTTGTGTTGTTCGAAGTTTCCATAATTGTTTAGTTAAGATTCCTCGATTAACAATAGTTCACGATTGCTTCTTGATTATTTTAATTTCCGAGCAGTCATTTTTTTCACGACTTGACAATTTTTAAGCTCGTTGAAAAAATCGATCAGAGATACCATGTGGGGCAATTCAGACCTACCTAAGCAAATTTAAAAATAAATATTGAAAAAGTCAGAAAAACGTTATTTTAACGACAGTATTTGAAGGATTTTTTTATTGGCAACACTTTTGGGCAAGAAGAAATAAATCGCTAGAGGAAATTTCGAATTTTAACGTCGATCTGCTAAAACCATATTTTTAAAAAAAAATCAAGCACGTAGGGTAATTCAGACCGGGGTGTGGGGCAATTCAGACCACCTCTATTTTAATGCAATTTTTTTGTAATTGAACCATCTAACTCAGGTTCCATAGAAAATAATCATTTATTCCATCAACAAAATTAAAATGTCATAGTTAATATTTAAAAATTCACCTCGAGACGGTCGCGAGTAATCGGCTTTATCCTCCTAACTTTAGTTGTAAGATAAATGATGTATAAAAATATGAAAATTTGTCCTGCGGATCATTGCAACCTGTAGTCCAATTTTTGCATTACTAATATTATTTACTGGTAAAAGATTAATTATTTGTGAAAATATATGCGAAACAACGCGGTCTGAATTACCCCGCATGTTGGCGGTCTGAATAGCCCCACATACCTTTTCTACGCATTATGGTGTTCACCATAAAACAAATACAAATTTGATTCAAGTTTTTTTTTGAATTGCTTAAACAGAGTCTGTAAGCTTCTTATAGCACATACCTGTTTTTTGTTAAATCAAAATTGGAAGCTTTTACCGCGTTTTTTCTTGTGCGCAATTCCTATTATTGTTGGCACTAAAAACTAAACTACACCGTGGCGCACCTGAGGGTCGACTGAAGTCAATTATATATTTGTCAAAGTAGTGGTGCCACATAACGTGTCAGATAATAAAGTTGAGATTTTTCCATGTGCTGCCATTTCGAAAAAAAATCGACGGTCGGATTTACCCTTCCGGTCTGAATTACCCCACCCTCCCCTAGTGAAAAACCTCTTTCTCATGTCTGCTTCTAATAGTTTTAAGAATATACTAGAGTAGGTTATATGTCTTTTGACTCAGCCTAAGATGAAGCGATGGACTTTTATTATATAACTTGTTTTGTACTTAGATAAGTTTAATAAGATGTATGGTAGTATGTTTAACGAAAAAATACCCAATTTATTTTGAATAGTCAGAGATTTTCGAGGGATTTGGATGTTAAGCGTACATTGAAAAAAAGCGACCAATGTTCCGAAGTTTCCTGCGATTACCCTGTTACCTGGTGGTTGGTCCACCAATCAGTAGTCAAAATATGCTTGTTGCCTATACTGCCGTTATACGCATAACTGTCCCATGTTCCATGGGGATATACATGGGACAGTTATGCTAATAACGGCAGTATATCCTGTGAAAATCAGACAGCTCCATCAGTTTGTTTAGGCAGCTATGGTGAGAACAGTGAAACAACTTCACGTCGGCCGGATACGAGCGCAGAAACATCTACATCTACAAGACCTCTGGAGAAGGGAGAGTCCATCGAACGGAAGCCTGGTTCCGGCCGTCCGACCATTTTAAGCGACCGGAGAATTCAACAGATGCTCAAACGGAAAAAAGAAGGCAAGGTGGCCACTACTTTTCGTGCGTTGGGCCGGGAGGTCGGTGCGAATGGCCAAGCGGTTCATTTTTGGCCAAATTGGATATCCATTTTGGCGGAAGCGTCAGTCCAAGCCAACCGTGTCGAAGAACCAAGCGGTAACGCAGATACAACGGTTTAAGATTCTGGTCAAAGAGATCTTCCCGGCGAAGCGGAACGTGTTGGTCGTTATGGATGACGAGATATACCTTACGTTGGACACCTGTCAAAAGCTACTTTACCTAGCTACATCTTAGCAGCGATGTAGCGCACACGAAGATCCCAAATAAATTGCTGTGGATCACAATCAGTCACATCTCCTCTTCTTTTTGTCGGGGCTGGCAGTGAACGGCGAGATCTACTATACGAAGTGCCTCCCAGAAGTTGCCGCCTTAAAAAGTGCCATAAGGATGACGACTAAGCGGGCACTGGAGGAAATGGAGCGGTGCCCAAGCATGCCCACCCTCCCAACGTGCCCCAGCTCCGCCCAATCAAGAAGTTCTGGGCAAATTTGAAGAGAAGAGTATATTCAAATAATTTCGTGGCCAAAACGACCATTGACTTGATCAAAAAGGCGACAAAGGAACTGAAGAATATACCTAGATTCTTTTTTAACCTTTGAAAGTTCCGACTAACTGCTGCAAGGCGGCGGCAGAGAGTAGAATTAGTTTTGTGTTTCTAATATCTTAATGAATAAAATGCAATCTGGTTTGTTAAAATTTCATTTTCCGTTCGTTATTACGATTCATGCGAAAATAGTTGTAATTTTTATAATACGTGCATTAATGTCGGTCTTGAGCACCAAATAAGGTCAATTTATTTATGCAACTTCGTCCCATCCAATAACTTATTATTAAAAGCTGCTTTGAAACATTTAAATTATTTTTACTTATGATTTATCGACTATTTGATAGTAAAAATATTATTATTCACTCTACGGAGGTTTTGTTTCTTTGCATTCCATTGAATATTTTAACAATAACAACACGTTATTAAAACATCAGGCTATAGTTGGGAACATTAATAAATGGTTTACGGGTCTCTAGTTATTATAAATCAGTGTTATTTTATCGATGTGAACAGTTAGTAACGTGTAACTATTTTCTGTGCATCTATATAGGCTGCATTCCTCGGTCCAATTTATCTAATTTTTGATCATTCAAAGATCGTGGAGATAATCTGTTCAGCATAACTAGTGAAATCATGGTATCTGAATAGTTAAGGATATCGGAAACTACGTGGAAGTGAACAATACATTTATTAATAACGTTTCAATGGCTTCTGGAACTAACCAGTCATCCTAATAGCAACATGATATTGTTGATTATCATTGAGTTAATGGCATATTTGGTAAATTGGCCGAATGAAGGGGCTGAGCTAACATTACATTCCGTAACTCTATGACAATTTCGAAACACACACGGTTCATACGCCAAATCTCACCCCAGCAAAGTCACGAAAATGCCAAGCCCGTAACAGGACTCTACCCCACTACCCTGAACTATGGCACAGTTTGTCAAAGCAATGTAAATTTCGGATCAAAATCATGCGCATAAATAGAACATCACTCGTATTGGAATTTCATATGATCCAAAGGTTAGAGCAATGATCGCAGAAAGTTATTTAAGTGGATGTTTCTCATTTTTTTTCATGTAAGCCTATAACTTTTCAAGTATAAACGATATACATGGAATTTTTTTTCCAAAAAACATCTAAATTTGTAAGCTGTGGAAAAATTGTAACTAAAATTAAATCGAATGCATCTATTGAAAAAAGTAAGGTACTAAACGAAGTAATAAACATATTAACAGAAAACAAAAGCAGAAAACAGAAAACAGAAAACAACAACAGTGAATTAAATTAAAAAATAAGTTCAGCCACAAAAACAAATGCAAAATGTTAACATGAAAGTTTTTATTTAAAATCTAAGCATTCTCCTCAAACCACCAAAGGAACTTTTTTTGGCCCCAAAAACTGCCTACAAATTTTCACACCGATCGGTGCAGTAGTTACCGAGTCTATGAGGGTCAGACAGGCAAACAAACAAACAGACAGACATACCAAAATTCATTTATATATTCATAAAGAGTTGGTCGGAACGGTCAAAAACTGATCGAACATGATTAAATGCACACTGTTTAGTTTATTATATAAATGATCAATCTTTATTTCTTTTTGAAGTTCATCGACTACGAAACACAGGAAAATTAATTGATTAGACTTTCGATTTTCCAAATGTGAACTGTCGGGCTTTACGACACCTTTCATCTAGTTTTGTACCGCTGTTATATCCAACTTTTTTAACTTCATTAGGGTAGCCTCCTGGCCTCATGCCTAGCCTCCTGGGCTAGTTCGCCACCTATTATTTTCACCTTATTTGATGCTGAAATCCAATTTGCCTTGAACTGTTTTTCAATTCCAACTGTGTTTTGAGTTCTCTTGAGGTTTCTCTTTACGATTGTCCATTATTTTCTAAATGGGTGCAGTTCCAGCGAGTTTGGCACTAAGATTTTTTTCTATGGTGGTTTAAAACCCTTCTCTCTTCTGGAAAGGGGGGCTCACATACAAATGTAACACAAATTTCTGAATTACTCGAGAACTAATCAAGCAAATGGAACCTTTCCTTCTGATTTCTAGTTAAATGGAATCAGATTTGGTGTGTGTGTGTATATCCATGTCAACATTAGGAGGCAGGATTTTTCTGTAGTGGTACGAGACTCCTCTCAATCCAGAAGGGAGAGGGGAGGGGCTTCCATACAAATAAAACATGTTTTTTCCTAACTCGAGACCTAATCAAGGAAATGGAATTAAATTTGGATTTTGGAGGCAAGATTTTTTTGCGATGGTTCGAAACCCCTTCCTCCTATAGACGGGGGGCTCTCATACAAAAGAAACACAAATTTCAACCATGAGTATTATACAGGCAACTAAAACACAAAATGTGTATTCCTTGGGTGAGAAGCATGTTTGATTGAATTTTGAACCCTTTCTTAGTCAAGGAAGAGAGATGTTCAGTGCTACATTATGCACAAGAAGTTAATCTAAAATTATGCAAGAGATAATAACGTTCAAACTGACAGAATATGGCGTAGCTTGAAATAAAATTTTGTCTATAAAATATTTCTACAAAGCAAGATAGACCATGGTAGAAAATACCGATCCGAGGTTTTAATTAAAAAGACAAACAAAAATTAACAGAAACAAAATAAACAACAAAAACTTAATAATCGAAGTCACACAATAGCTAACGAAAATATTTTAACAAAACCGAAAAACAACCATAAACGCGCAAGTTCTTTAGTTAATTTAGTTTGAAGCGTAGCAACGCATGCACCGGGCTCAGCTAGTAAAGAAAAAAACAACCTAAAATTTGATCTCATAAAAAATTCTCCTCTCTTCATATTGGCTCCTGAAAGTATGACCCCTGTGTACCTCCGTAACTTACTAGCAATCAGTTTCCTTCTAGTAGACATAGTTAGGTTTTCTTTGGTGAACATATGATTGGTACCAAACAGCTTATACCACTGAGGTTTGAAAAATGATTAATTGAAAAAAAAAATCGTTAGTAAAAATAACCATTCGAATTTATTATTTGCATGCAGAATGTTCAACAAATACTGCAAGCTTAAGATAAGTTAATTAATTCAGCCTTAAAAGAATTATTAAGAAACTTTTTGAAAAAAATATCATAGTTTGTGTAACGTGTAAATGTGTAAATGTAACGTTGATCACAAATGGTTGGTTAAAAATGAAAACATATCCATGTCAACATGTTATTTATGAATCCTAGAAAGTCGAGTATTAGTACACGAAATTAGTAGACGAAATACGCGTTTCTGTCAAGATAAGCAATAAAGATAGTTGGAATTTCATGGAAATTACTAATCTTTCTTCTCATTTTATAGCTATGTTATTTATTATAACAGAACTCAATACTTGTATGATATTAGTTTGTTATTTTCCTTTGCTAGGGTAAGCCATGTTTTGATTAATAACCTAATATTTGGTTGAATATTTCTAATATCTAGTTGAACATCATGTTTTAGTTTTCTGTATCATTCAAACTGATACAGACTACAGAAACGGAGTGACTACCGTGGAGGTCAAACATTTTCATCATCAGCTCTCATACCAACACCTGTAATGCGGATGACAATCATATATCAGTTCCACTGATTAGACAGCTCGCTAGGTACCCATCATGATCATCGTCAATGACAGTTAGCTAAACGATCAGCCACATGGATACATATCAACAGACCATTTCAGAGAGGCGTTTCCACTGTGGTCGATCATAATTTTATGATAATTGCTCAACTTTCATCATTAGATACGTAGGGTGAAAGACATCTTCGGCTGAGGGTTAGTTCCCGTCATCTCAGCCGCATTCAAATCAAGTGACCTGCTATTTGAAACAAGTAAAAGTTCCACAAATACACTATTCGTGTGCTAAAAAATCAAGTTGGTTTGAATACGTTTGAGCAAAAGCGATGATTGACGGGAAATAGTCCGCTATCAAAGTAGAGCTTTACCCTAAATTGATCGATATACACGATGGTACCCGGGCGATTGAACTATTTAACGTATTAGATGAATTTCTCATTTTAATTTCATGCATCCCCTCATCCATCAAAGCCCGGCGGACCACTGGTTGTTGCCTAACTAACATGTTAAATGCGCCGCTTAGCAATCAAGCAGTCAGTTAGTTTTGTAGCATGAATTTACGATGGCGTGATTCGCTGTCGTTGTCCGTCGTCTTGACGACTACTGATCGGTTCATGGATTCCGCTTATATTAACATACCTGTTCGATGGATGGACGGATTTTTTTTTTTGCAGTGAAATAGAAAGTAATGGCAGCATCCTCTTGTATGGATGTATGAGCCGTGTTGTAGCATATCACCAATAAATAATATTTTTCCGTAGTAACTTTCGTCATAATTCGATTGTTTAGCGTTTTGATGTGAATCGACGAAAATGACTGAATTACGGTCCGAAAAATGGTCGCTTCATTTGTAACCGATTATGTACCCCTTTTGCGAAGCACTCATGTGCAATTAAATGCCCGAATACGGATGTGACGGTAAAATAAGCTAGGGGATGGATTCAAGAAAAAAAAAAACAATTAATTTCGGAAGCAGTGCTCTCCTCTCTGATCGGAGAAAATTGAATCGGACGTCAAATTGCGCTTCTTCTTTTGGATAGTTTTTTTAAGTATGCGTGTTCCGCAATATGAAAACAAAATTGAGTATTGCGTAACGACTCTTGTATAAATGTTTCAACCAATTCTTTGTATGTAGTAATTTTCATTGGTCTGTTCTCCTCGGATCGCAGTAATTTGGCTCATAAAAAATAACGCAAATTTAAGACTCACGGTCCATTGATGTAGAAATAGGACATTTGATGGTAATTATGGGAAAAGCTTGATTATTCATGGGTATATGGACAAGCTTCAGATAGCTTCACAGTAATGAATTTCAGATTCTCATAAAAACTAGATGTGGATGGTTGACAGTGTTAATGTACGTTTGTATACTTTAAATTCTCAGAGTTTGGCGGTTTCCTCTCATAATTTTGCTTTTATTCTATTAACCGCCATCAGAATATGTTCCTTGAAAACACCTAAAACTGATTAAAATAATAGCTTTGACCCTCAAGGGTCCTCTCTCAGCTCAGTCGGTGGAACCTGTAAGTCAGGTAGGGTTAGTCAGATACAAATCAAAACCATGCTGGATACCTTCACCACTATTGGGCATTGGCCGCTATTTATTTTGGGAATTTTTCGAAAGAAAAAATGACTTTCCAGAGAGGCGTAGGGTACCATTGTTCTTTCCACACAAACATCCAAATTTAAAAAAATGTAATAACTGTAAAGGAAGACTCTCAAGTGCAAAATTCAACAAAATGTCAAATAATTAAATACCTATAGTTATTAAAAGTCATACATTTGTAGACTGACACTGTACAACCTATGACGATTACTTCGCTACGTTCCGCAAGAAATCAATAATTCAAATGAATGCAAAATTGCATTTAACTTGAAATTCGTTAACGCCACTGGACTATACTCGGCACTGCTCGAATAAACCTCGTTCATCACTCACGATACTGTTGTGGTTGTTTCTACTGTGGCATAAAGCTTATGCTCTATGCTCTACACGCGGACTTTTTGTATGTAGTTGTGTGATCAATTTAATGTTTTCATACGCCCGATCCGACTGCGTTGCGTTATGAGTTGAATGGTGTGGTGGCAGTGTACTTTCAGCAATCGCACGTTTAACATCGTTCGTTGTCAAGGGTGATCTCGTCGCCTCCCCTGTAGAGACATTATGTGTCGTATTCGGTAGTGTAGGATTAATTCACTGTGCCTCCGTTGCGAGAATTTGGTTTCAGTTCATCTAGGACGAAACGTGTGATTTGAGTGATGTACTGATTGATGTTACAAATCACGTATTTGGTGGTGTCCATATGAAATGAAGAAAAGAGATCCTGATGAATAACTACATCTCCGAACGAAGCCCACTGCTAGTGTGGGAGTACAGGGAGAGTAGTGAATGATAGAGCCCACTACGAAAATCGATGAATAACAGAAAAGCGGAGAATTGATTTTTACTGTTTTGTGGTATTTTTAAGTCAAATTCATTTATTCCTACGGGAGAAAGAAGGGAGAGAAGAAGTGGAAAGAGATAGCACCGTTGGAAGTGATAGAGAAGCTTTTATTCCGCTTGATTGATTGATCATTTGGCGATTGGCTGTTGCAGAGTGCTGTGATTTATTTTGTTCGAGTTTACACGGTTTCTGTCGAAGAGTGTTGAGAAGTGCTTACTAGATTAGGGTGAATGTTTACACCCATCATAGGGATTACCAACGCGTGTGGATCTCAATAACGCAAAGAACTTTTATTTAGTTCTCTGGGTATATACGTGAAGAACTTCACTGCAGCTAATAATCGTCCTCATCAAGGTCTCAGTGCGCGGACTATATGAAAGTGAGTGATTGTGTCATAAATCGTGAAACTTAACCACAATCATGATGTGTCGGACTAACAACTCATCTGTCATCCCTATATGTGGCTTTTACTGACACCCAACTGTGTCTTCATGTTACAAACGTATCGTTCATTAATCTGAGCGACGAGATCAAGCAACCTATTCATCATAAACGACTCATCCAAGACTTCAAACGAATGTTAAGAACGCATGTGTTTGTCGTACAGTTACCGGACTTAACCGAACACTTAATGACCCAGGATAAATGAACCGGTACTGTAGATATAAGCTAAAAATAATCAAAACAAACTTCATCTGTTAAAGCAACGACTGCTGGTTAACTTTCCCTAAAAAATAGTCGGAGATTTAGGAGAGAAAATTCTATCATTCAATTGGTGAAGATGAAATACCTCAGTTCTGGACACCGGGAATCCTACACCCTGGTCGTCCGCAAGAGGTATATGAAACGAATGCTGTATGTACATACATTTGATTTTATGTTCTATTTCGTGTTTGACACCATCCTTATTTCCCTTCGAATTAGCTCCTATGCTTCATGTTGTATTCCTTCAATTTGTCCCAAAAAATTGTTCTGGTGATGCATGCCTACTTTTGTGATTGCACTAGTCCAAGACCTGATAAGTTTCTTGGAAGATTAAAAAATAACAGATCGGAAGTTAGAGTATTATATTTATTACATTCCAAATGCTGCTAAACATTACATAACAGAACTCTTGTAAATTTGTTGAAATTGAGGAAAAGGTCCTAAAACCTTAGCCAGGACACCCAGAAATGCAATTTTCAAAATTTTAGCAGTGTCTGCACGGATTCACAAAATCGGCCAATTCTTATAGTGTGTGTGTGGGAGGAGGGGGGGGGGGGGACTTGTCAGAGAGTTGGTGTGTGCACGTGTTATAATAAAAAGTACCGTCATTAAATCTTGTGGAATGCGACTAATTACATTTTTGGGATGGTTTGGTTAATAAGAACCGTTAGTGCAAAACAGAATCCTATCAATTTCGGTGGAGGTTTAACCGAGTACCAGCGTCACCATATATAAAAAAAGATTTAGCTAAAATAAAGCTCTTTCATGAACAATGAATTATGAATTAGTTCAATCAACGATATTTAGACATCGCGAAATATGCACAATAATTCAATACATAGCAAGCTTTCCACACATTGGACTTATTCCTTGTGTTAACTCACACGAGGTTATCTTCCTTGCGGGTTTAAAACTTCCATTCACATAAATTGTTTATTCATTCATATATAACATAATATAAGTAGTTTCGGAATTTTATCCTTGTGGTGTGCTTTTTGCAGTCGTTTGCTTGTGACAATCTTTTATGTTCTCGTAAAAGACAAAAACTTTACTTTTGCTAACAATGACGATCATTTCGAGCTTTTTACGAGCAGCTTACAGTTTTTTCTAGTGAAAAGTTGCTTAATAATGCTACACATTCAAAACCCATTTTTTGCGATAAATGATACCCTTGAATGGTATCCGGACAAAATGCATGTTATAAACTTATAACATATTAATTTGCACTCCTGGATTTGTGCTCTACAGCATTTAATAACACCTGTATAATTGCAGGACATGAACTGTAAGGATGGAATATTGATCGAACATGATCATTTCCCTAATGTGTAAAGCTAGTTCCCATAGCAGCCAGTAATTTAATATTGATCTCAGCGGAGATCTAAACTGCAGCCAGTTGTGACAACTGCTTGACGAATGAATGAATTAAAGGGGAAAATTATTGGAAATTGTTTCAGGAAGTGTTCCTTCTAGAATTTACTCATGAAGGGAACAAACAAAAAAGTATCACTATTAGGCATCCCTCATATTCACTGCTATGTGTGAATAGCTACCATCGGAGCGAGAATAAATTGAAAGGACAAATGCACTTCCGATAAAATATTTCACACTCTTGACTGTGTATTAAATGTCCTGCAGCGATAAAAGTCTACTTACAGCGAGCGTGAGCGAAAGAGCTTCCTTACCCAGACAATCGTGTTTCCGCTATTTTCATCGTTTCTTGCATTTGTCAATCAGATACTAAGGTAAATTGGGGCAATTTGAAGTACATAATCAGTGCTAAGCCTACCCTAGTAGTATACATGTTGCCATTAAGTTGAGGAATCATAAAGGTACCTTTATTAGCCATAATCAAGTTTCTGTGTCTAATTATGATCGTGGTGTGTTACTTGGATAGGAGTGGACACATTTTTTTGCTAGAACCAAAGATGTGAAGAAAAAGTATCGATAGGTCCGTTAGAGTAAAAAATTGAAATTGAATAGAAGAAGTTGAAATTGAGCGGAGGGCTATTTTGAATGACGGCATCCAATTTTTTACTAAGCTACCCCAGTGGTGTTTAGGCAAGAGAGGGGAAAGGTACCCCCCTTAACTGTCTTATAATTTTAGATGGCAGAGACTATCAAAAAATTCAATTGTTTAAGGTCATATAACATTGCATCATTAATTATTATAACATGAATTTATTCAATGCATAATTGAAGTACACTAAATAGAACAGAAAAATGTAATGAAACATTTCGTCGTCTCAAATTGCGTGATTGTTTTTTCGATGTGGTATCATAGAACTGGAGGTTCAGTTTAATTCTCGCCACATAACTAAATTTATTATTAGGAATAACTCATAAATTTTTCGTTATTCCAGAAAAAATGTAGCGAATGTTTTGAAACATTTTTCATTCAAGGGCGGTAAAGTTACGTATGCCAACATTCTTCTACCATTTTAAACTATTCTAAAGTGTAAATTTACACGGTCCACACATAAAGCAAACATCTCCACGCATAAAGCAAAGCAAGTACAAATGGTCTTACCTTTCAATAAATCTGAAATACACTGAGAATATGTAGAACAGCAATAATGTTGCCTTTAGTAGAGACGGGCAGAAATCAAATGATCTGCTATACACGATAAGGAAAAGAAGTATCAAGAAGCTTCCGTAGATTTAGGAAGTGTTGATTACGAGATAATTAGTTATACGTTCTAGGAAAACAATAGAATAAACATGTGGAACCGGTCAAAAGGATCACTCAAACTTGCACATGAAGTTTATGTATTTAGTTTGTTAAATAGTGTCATTTGCGTATACTACGACTTTTGTTTTTGTTTTAGGGAGCGTTTGAATAGCCATTTATAAAAATTATTATTTTACTGTGCGTTTTATTTGATTTAATTTTATTTTTCAGTAACAAAAGTGAGATAAATAACGTTTGAAAAAGGTTAGAAATAGGTTATAGGCAATTATTTGTTTCGGTTGTATGTTTAATATCAAATGTATATTTTTTATAAATTTATTCATTACCTTCAGTTTCGATACATTTTACTTCTCATCATTTTATTTCATGATATTTCTTTTTGATCATTGAATTGAACCCACACCTTAAAAATCAACAGTGTTTTATTTTAACTCACTGTGAAAGCATTACCAATTACAGATTTTGTGTCAAAATGGTAAAGCTATTACATATGACGAACCTAAAAATGATACTTTTCTACAGTTCTTAGAGTGGATATTTTCATTTAAATCCTTCATCGCATAGACTAATTAAGATTAAAATTTACAGAATCAGCACATTTTACGTAGTTGTAATCGAATTCATGTTTAAATTTTAAAAATATAATATAAAAATAAAACATCGAGGAGGGGTAGAGGGTCCGCCGCGACGACCCCGCAACGAACCCCGCGACGATAACTGTCACCGATGGGTGCCATCATCTTGCTCGACCCACTGGCTACCAAATCATCGCCGCTACGACATGGATACGATTAAGGAACTCTACCAGGACACCAGCTCGACCCACCGGCTACCAAACTAAACCTGCTATGACATTGATACGATTAAGGAACTCTACCAGGACACCAAGTCTCTACCAGGAGACCAGACTGCTTCTACCCACTTCAAACTATGTTGACCTACAACGATACGTATACGACTAAGGCATTCAATTGGCCCACCTGACTACGGAACCCAACTTTGACAACAGAACCCAACTCTAATTAATGCGATAGCTCTATTTAACTTTGTACTTTAGAAGGTGACTTTCCTCTTCCTTTTCCTCATGTAAGCCATGTAGTTATTAATACGAATTATAATAAGGGGCCCCTCACTTGGCTGGGACCCTCCACCATCTGAAAGTCTCCTAATACAGTTAATTAATCAATCAATTTATCAATTTATATGGAGGATAACAAGGCTATAGGCAGTGAGATATATTGATTTTTCACCAGAAAAAAAACATTGAAAATGCTTACTATTTTTTCATGCAACTTGCAAAAGTTTCCCTAGAAAAGAACAAATGGTGCAAAACCATATGAACTCTTGATTATTCATAGGAGGTAATGGAGTTTGATGTCATCACATGTCACCATTCGCAATCGACCAGTAGATATTGTAACCATAAATTTATCTGCCGTAAAAGTCAGCCCGGAAGTTGGCCTGTTACTTACTTGTTGCACACTTTGCATTGAGAAACGTATACAATTTGCCTCTGACCAAAATTGTTCTTGCATATGAGTTTAGCAGCATTTTCTGCGGCTATAATCAAATTCCAATTTTATAGCTCTGTTTTGTTCTACACTACTCTAGACACTTTGAAACCTGTGGTAAAGCTATTGTGAGTATACAGAAATAAAACCAGATAATACATTAATAAATTACCCACCGTTAAGCTGTGTTTTGCAACAAGCACAGTTGTGATTGATTATAAGCTAATTAACAAGCCGCCACCGGTCATCAAGGTGGGTGTACAATTCTAGAATTTTAGTTTTTACCACGATCACCACTGCGTTTAAAAATATATCAATATGTATATCTACAAAGAAAATTTTTATTGCACTGCCGATCAAAAATTCATCAAAGCAACACCACACTGCTTCGTTCTGGGGTTTGATCGACCTTAGAACTGGTATTACATTGAACGAGGAAGAAGAATATGAAACAACGACGTCAAACATGTTATACGATGAACAAGGGCGCATACTAGCGAGACCACGATTCATGAATGTGATTACATATTTGATGATTTGAATAGCTGGGTTGCTAAAAAACCCGTGATAATTGTGAAATTAATGAAGAAAGATGAAATAAATTTAGCAGACTCTAAGTAGAAGCGACGAAGTATACCGATCGAGCGGTCGATGTGACACTTGTTTTGATATCGCCTAGGAATTTGCTCATCCGTATCGAGGACAATCCATAATGGCGTGGTTCGCTGTTTTCATAAACTTCGAGTTCATGATGATGAACGCCGTCGTACAATTACACGCAGGGCAAGTAGGGTATACCATGATTGTTCGTGTAATGTCGATAGCGATCAGTTTATCGCGTGTTCGTTTTTTTTCAATGCGCAACATTCGACGAGGTTCTGCTGTTTGAAAAATAACCATTACGCTACGATGTTAACAGTTTGAGAATTTAATAACAAGGTGTGAAAACGTTCTTAGAGTATAAAGACACATTAAGAATCTTCTGATTTATGTATTGTAAGCTCCCTTACCTTCGAAGAGGCCGGGGTGGCCTCTGCTATATACAGAAGTTGTCTCCATTCTATTCGGTCCATGGCTGCACCTCGCCAGCCTCGCAGTCTGCGAAGAATCCGCAGGTCGCCTGCTACTTGATTGATCTAGCTTGCTCGTTGTGCGCCTCAATCATGAACACTATTCATTACTTCAGAAACATAAATGATTTCGCACTGTTGTCCATTTAGTCATGACTTGAGAAGATTGCTTTTCCCACACCCCGAATACTGAATGATGCATAATCCGAAAAAAGCGAGGAAGCGTGTTTCTTATCAAATATTTATGTGCTACTAAACAGTACTAAACAAAAACTTTTTTCATACATCTCAGTATCACAGTGCCTCTTCTTTGGGCGCTCATGTTATCATCAATGTGCATTCACATAGAGGTAGAAATTAATCTCACGCGACGTGTAGCATTTGTACCAAAGCAGTTGATACGCTCGCATGTAAAAAGATATTTGTTATTACTCTTAGATTTATATTGGAACCATGTCATACTGGACGAATGTTGTTTCTATGTAAACCTGTCTTTAAAAACGTGTGTCTAGACAACCATTCGTTTGTAAACAACAAAGTGGACCGTATGAATAAAAGAGATTATTTTGCTACACTCTTAATGAAAAGTTTACTAGAAACGATGTGCATCAGTGCGTGCGCAGTGTTGCAGAAAGTTTGTTTTACTACATGTTCCTGTTCCTGAGTTTAATCAGTTGATTGTGAACCTTTGAACTTATATCATGTCGAGAATGATAATGATAGTAAGATAACGTGAATGGGGAAATAGAGCAAGATCTATATGTTGGAATTATAGATTGATCGATCATGTGCTCTGAAATTCTGAAATTTCACTTTCGAAGACATAAAATACGCATTCCTGTTTAGCCAAAATAGGATGCTTTTCACACATTTATCACCGATTTAATGCGGAAGTGTTACAGCCCACTGGTGTTAGCCCGGAGCACCAGAATTTTGAAAAAATGATTCAACCTTTCTTTTGCTTATATGCGGAACGAATCACAAGAGGAAATTGTAGTTCTAGTTAGAGCGCATGCCCGTACCCGTAATTTTTGGACCGAAACCGAATTTTTGTCTAGTGTAAAGTGTCGTCGATTCTTCCTACAAAACCTGAGGGGTGACCTCGGCGTAATGGTTAACATCCATACCTCTTACGTCAAACATAAGAATTTGAATCTCAACCCGGGAAAGATAAAAAAATACCCAAAAACAAAATGTTTGAATGATTATATCTGGTGATAAAAAAATAACGAAAACAAAAAGGTAAACGAAACGTCGGCAAGTTCAGTTATAGAAAAACGAAAGTGTTAATTTACTCTTGTGCACAGTACTATGTATGTTTCTTACTATCGTGTTCAGCTGCTACAGCTGTTATAAATCCGAAAAATAAAAAGTTTATTCTTACTATCCAGAATTTACAATACGAGTACATGTACTGGTTATACGATCAGGTGTAATGGTATTGCATACTAATTGTTGTCTTCATACACAATAATTGATTCAAACCATAACTTCACAGCCACAAATTCAACTCAGCATGGTAGTCCACTTTTCTTAGTTGTTTGGGAACTACGACCCAGTTTTGTGCAAAATGGAGTAACTCAACGGCTAAATAACTTTACCTTTTACAAACCTGAGTCTCAACTCAGTAAAGTGAACTATCATACTGAATTTAATTTGTGACCGTTCGATAAAAACAGTGCTCCAAATTTCGAGCATATGAAAAGTGGTTTTCAGCATTCCTATTTTTCTTTGATAATAAAGTATGTGTGTTAGAGGTCAAAATTATTTCACTTTCGATAGATTAAAAAGCAAGTTTTGGTAACACATATTTGCAAATGCATGTTTGGCAATCCATATTTTTCTCGAAAGTTTGCAATCAACAACCGTGAGCTTTGATGCATGGCTTGTGGGAAGAAAAGAATGTACACCATGAATTAGGAGTATTAGAGCATAATGGGCATCTTAAGCGGACGCCCATTTTTGATATGCTAATGTGATAACACATGTATTTCAAAGTATTTACTTTATTTTGTCTTTGTCCATATGAGTACATGTTTCAATGGTTTGGAGTAATGAAAAAAATAATTTGATGACGAAAACACTAATTTAAAAATGTGCTGGTTTGGCAAATGAAGTATATAACACAATGGGTGTCTAGATCAAATATACATGGACGAAAACACATTACACACACACACATAATCCCTAAAAAACAATAATGTTGCTTTTAGATCAGAAATTCTCCAACCTTACAATTACGATGAATTATTCATAAGCCGCATATTCATTTTTTTGACACGTAACCTGAGAATCAATCACTGTTGATAAACACACTGTTGTATGTAAACAAAAATGTTAAAACCAGGCAGCAGGCTCCGTTGAGATTGGATGGTATGTTCATTTTCCTCCAAATCGTTTTTGTTATATTTGATATATTAAAATTTATGCATTCAGCAATATGGTAATAAAGTTGTATAGTAAAGTATGTTAAATAGAGCCAATAACTTACACAGATGCAAACATGGTTGGAATTTATTATTCATCAATATTTCAACAAATTTTATCATCGATGAGATTAATTTTTCCATATTTTTCGATTACTGGAATCAAATTTCAATAAAGTATTGAAACATAGTACGTTTGGTACATTCTTAAGTGATTTAGATATCATGTTTCATTAAAAGTGAATGGTTTTACATTATTTTTTGTACTCATTTCACCACGGATGCTCATTTTGCCACTGACACACAGTAAAAAAGTTACTAACACTGTCGTGTATTGATACGTATTTCGTTATTTCATTTTTATCATTGAAATTTATAGAGTGTAATGTATTTTCCTGATAATTATATTTTATTGTTCATTTGAACCACAAGTAGTGCTTATTCCCTTTTTTAATTCAATAATATGGGAGTCAAGTTTAAAATAGGCTAATAAGTAATAAATAACGAACGGTGTGATGCAGCTATTATCAACAGTATTCATAGTTTTTGTTATTGATATAGTGCTGAGTTTGTTTTGCTGATAGCTGATGTTGCTGTATGATTGGCTAGTGGTGTAGTCTGTGACACGGAATCGAAATTTAAACCGTGCCTTCGTAAGGGTGTGGCCTTCAGTATGCAAAATTATTCCAAATCGATTAGAATTGATTAACAATCAGGATGTAATCAAAATAAGTTCAAAACAGCACTACAGATCTAAAATCAATACATTCATAATCTAAATTCGGAATAATTGGCCAACAAGATAGTACAATTACAGTCTATCAACTTAATTAGATACTTTTACCTAAAATTATTTAAAATTAGTTTAAAAAACCTGTATTATTTAAAGTACATATTTTCAATATATTTTTCTTTTTTTGTGATCCCTGAAAAGGAACAATGTACCACTGGGTATCCCTTGTTAGTCAGTTTGTTATAGAATTCATCACTTTAGTCCTCACACCAACAAAAAAACGTTATTTTATATGAATTGTTTGTTTATGTTCTAGTCTCAGATGAGACCACTACCAGAGTGCTCGTAAAAAGAGTTTTTTGGTGTGGGGGGCCATAAAACATATCCCTAACTTCTTTTCGTTAGTTTTTTCATGGTTTTCTCTCTACTCTCAACTCAGTTCAATTATATTATGCATCTAAAAAAACATCAGGATTACCAGGACATATGCGATATTCAGTTTAACATTTCAATCTTAATTAAAAGTAAAAATAAATCTATATAATACTTTGATTGACCTAATGATTGACAGGATATATGCGATATCTAGTTAAACATTATTTCAATTTACATTTACATTAGAAGTAAAAATAGCATCTAAATAATACTTCCATACACTTACAGTCGATTTTTTCCTGTGTTTAGAACTACGTTGGTAAATACAGTAAATTCGAGCAAAGAATACTTTTCAAATTTAAAAATCAGTTTAAAACAATCAACTTGAGAGCTGGAGAGCTTTCAGTAGAAAGTTAAGATTTGTAATGATGTAACAGTTTCTTTAATTTACTTTAGCAGCATCGTCGTTTGCAACACTAATTCAAAACAACATGTGTAAGCTTTCGTTGAAAAACCTGTGTAGGCCTGTTTTACACAAGTCTACACAAAAAAATTCCAGCTTGAAGAAGGGGTAACTTTCCCTTACAGTTTTTAGAATTGCATGAATGACCTTTTGTTGCCAAGAAACGAACATGCACATTTTTATTTACAAACGTTTGTGTGGCGTTATCACATCTGGTTTCACAATTGGGCAAACACTATGCGATTGACGAAAACGACCTTTCTTTCTTTCTATCTCTCTACTGTACAGAAAATTCCAAGCAAATGTATATATAAGAAACGGAAGCTGAATCTTATAACAATGGATTGCTAGCCAATGGTAGATTTGTCGTTGAAGAGGGAAGAAACCGTGCTAGTCCACCCTATGTGCCCGTCTGAAAGGTACATGCAGTAAGTCACGAAATCAAGATCATTTCATAAAAAAAGCATAGGTAACGATTCCCCCTAAGAATTTCCTAACAAGTTGATCGTTATCGCCCCGTGCATCAAGCGTAAAGAATTCAGAAGTAAAAGAACAAAGCAATATACTGCAATTCCATTCATCGGAACGGCATTGGTTACCTGTCGTTATTAAGAATCAACAAGCAGTCACATGGACTACAATATACTTTCTTTCCATCTTTCTTGTTGTTCAACATTCTGGATAATAAAACACACATATTTTGGTTGATCGTTGTACGGACGCCAGCATTTATCACCTCAATGAGTTTATTTTATTTTTCTCATTATTTAAGAACGTGTTTTTGACGTGCTCTTGTTTAACCCTCCACTGAACAATGTGTTATGATATTCTG
Source organism: Aedes japonicus (assembly GCA_034211315.2). Lineage (NCBI taxonomy): Eukaryota > Metazoa > Arthropoda > Insecta > Diptera > Culicidae > Aedes > Aedes japonicus. Next base: position 124,772 of record JASCZW010003579.1, read on the forward strand.
TTCGTCATTTTTAGGTTTATTCCGATTCTGTAGCGAGCGGTATGTAGGCTCTGAACTTACTGATCCACGATTTAGAACTTCCTATCCATGAATGCGTGAATTTTGGTATTGTTTGAAACCAAACATATAGACTTCCTCTAGCGAACAATTTTCTGGAACTCTACAAAGTGTTTTTTTTTCCAAGGCATTTAACAGTTCTTGATAGAGTTGAGAGCTTTCGGTGCAAATTTCTTTAATTAAAAATTACAATTGAAAAATGTGAACCACATACAACTCGCAGTTTTTTTTAGCAGAAACCAAAACATATCATGCATCGTGTTGAAGTGGTTCAGTGTTATGATTTTTTTGTATTGCCTTGAAAAAGTTTTGATACCTAAATTATTAGAGTCAAGCAGTAGTGAGTTAAAAGTATTGAAAAAGAAGTAGAATAAACGATGCGCACTCGATAGTCGCTAATTGCAAATTACTATGCACGTGTTTCAATATGGCAATCGTGTACGTAAGTTCCAGTTTCAAACAATAACATGAAACGATACAAATGCTAAATATCAAAACAGTATTAAATGATTTTAAAATCCCTAATAACTTTTCATCATGGTCACTCCTGAAGTTTCAAAGAACATAGGTGTTGATCACTAATCAACTACTTAGACTGACATGAGATGATTGTCCTATGGGATGAATTTGCGATCATTTTCGTAACGGAACGTACTGATTTGATACTATTCACAAACGCGACTACAAAAATATCGTAAACGAAAATTGTATGGATTGGCAAGGAGCGACGATTTAGTGACTGAAAACATTTGAACATGACATTCTTATCGAAATCAGTGGTATCGCAGGTTAAGCAGGAACGCAAACTTGTCAGTTGAATCCATTTTTAGTTATCTTCTCATGATAATGTTCTCCATTTGTATTTTAAGAGTTTGAATCCATTCCTGCAGTTTTCCAAATGATGAATATAAAAACGCAAAAATCGTCGACCTCATCGTTAGTATACCAACTATTCATCATCAGGGCCTGAATGAGTTGATTCGCTGTCACTATGGAGACACCATTAGCCTCTTCAAGTAAGGTGACTTTCTAAATAATATGTGTAAACTGCTTTGATCTATAATTTAAAAGATCAGGTGATACATATTCCATTCGCTTGATGCATTTTTATACAATAAAAAGTAAATAAACCAAATGGAGAGGGGTGAAAATCATAACAAAACAGACATGGGAATAGGTTTAAGATGCGCACTTGGACACAGGACATATTTATTTATACCTCTTAAACCGATAATGCATTACACTACAAACGAATTTGCATACGAAATGCATAGATTATGAATTTATTATGAAAAGTGCTGGTCACTCATCAAAAATACAAATGTTTTGATATGGTAGAAACTAATGCATTTACCTGTATGATAGGATAATATATAAATAAAACTTGAAAGGGAGCTTATGGATATAATATATAACTGAGAATCTTTCCCTTTCATTAAATTTGAAAATCTATGTGGGTTGTTCAAACAATGTGCTCTTTCAAGAGCCGCACGACCCGGACGACAAAGAAGGTTACTGTTATGAATGCAGTTAAAAATAATAATCAAAATAAATGAAATAGCTAGCGTTCAAGGTGGGAGCGCAGAAACTTTAAAAATTAGGGTTGAAATACGGTTGATGAATAGAAGATCATTAACTTTATTTTTGACTGCTACGCAGTTCTCGATTTACATTTTAGCGGCCGTTGATGTCAATAATAACAGCGATTATTCATGTCATACACTGCCAAAATTATTAAAAGGTTTTACACGAAAAAAATTTACTAGACAAAAATGATCTACCAAAACTTCATTTTAAGTCGGATTCAAAATAAATGAAACTCTCAGCTCCTCTCCTAAGCTGAATGCAACTGATAAAAATGGTCACCACTTCATTTTACGTCGGATAATTTTGAAACTCTCAGGGAATAAATGAACACATAATAGCTATGTATTTGCAAAGTTGGATTATTCAGCCTCCTCTCCTTGGCTGAATTCCCGCACCTTGAACTTATCGCTACCCATCAAATCCTGTGCAACGCTTGCGCCATACTTCTTATACACGTTCATCCACTCTTTCTTAAAATTCTTGTCGTTTTTGAAGACTCTCCCAGTTTTCCGGAGCTTGCCCTTCACGATTACCTAGAATTTTCTATTGGGCGAAGTTCTGACGAGTTTAGCGGATTTGCATCCTGCGGCATAAAAACAACATCGTTGGTTTCGTACCACTCCATCATCGGTTTCACGTAATTTCACGATTCCAGATCCGGCCAGTACAAAGTGTCACCTTCGTGAGACCGGAGGAAAGGCAGAAGGCGCTTCTGGAGGCATTCTTCTTTGTATATTTGGCCATTGATGGTGTCTTTCTTAAAATTCTTGTCGTTTTTGAAGACTCTTCCAGTTTTTCGGAGCTTGCCCTTCACGATTACCCAGAATTTTCTATTGGGCGAAGTTCTGACGAGTTTAGCGGACTTGCATCCTGCGGCACAAAAACAACATCGTTGGTTTCGTACCACTCCATCACCGGTCTCACGTAATTTCACGATTCCAGATCCGGCCAAAACAGAGTGTCACCTTCGTGAGACCGGAGAAAATGTAGCAGGTGCTTCTGGAGGCATTCTTCTTTGTCCATTGATGGTGGCTGATGATCATTATTTCCGGCTTGCTCAATTAGCCGCACCCCCAGATCACCTGCCTCACCAAGTACTTCTTGGCGAAAATTGTCGACTTTCTTTTTCTGGAACTTCTCCGGAACATTCAGGCGGGACTAGTCGTCAAAAACTCCAGGCCGGACATCTGCTTGGCGTTCGCTTTAATGTACGTCTCCTCGTCCATTACGAAGCATTTCGTGGCGCGGGATTTGGCCACCATATTCTATTTATCGATTCGGTTAGGCGCCTTTTTTACCTTGAAGACATGAAGTCTGGCCCACTTCTTTGTCCTGAATTGACCTTCTTGACCACGTCCTAAATCGAATGGTTCGGATTGCTTGAAGTTGTCCCTCACCTTCTTTGCGTTCACGAGGTCGGTCATCTCCACTTTTCTTCCGCTGTCAGCTCGCCGCTGGGTCATCTGATTCCCCTTGAAAGATTGTACTACATGGGACACGGTCGAATTGTCGATTCCCAACTGTCTCGCGATCCACCTGTGGGTCTGGCCAGGATTTTCCACAGACCGCACCCATTTTTTGTCGAAGCACTTCTAGCTTGGAAGCCAGCTTGATAATCATTTGACAAATTGTAACTACTAGTTTTACCCAAAATTTAGTCAATTTTTCCCCATGCAATAAAAAAAAGATATACAAAATCAAGTGTTGCATTTTTTTCGAGTACAATTTTTTATTCAAGTGAATAACAATGATACCAGACAAATTTATTAACTGTAGACCTTTATTAGCATTAACGATAAGGCCGTAACTGCAGAGCTAAACTTTATTGTATGTGGCTAAATTAGATTCTGGTTTTTGGACTGCACATAAAACACTTTTTAGAGAGTAGAACGAATCAATTTAGGAAACTACTGCACTTGTACAGTTGTTAAAAATAAAAAATAATAAACTCAAACACTTTTTCAAACTATCGCTACATACGCGAGCGAATTGGTTTAAATTCCACTAGAAAAAGCTTATGTTTTGACAGATAGTTGCATTACAGATTTTTTCAAAGTCAAGTGTCGGAGCTCTGATAGTAAACTCTGATTCTATTGTTTATTTGAAATTATAACGCTCTCATTGAAAAAAAAATCAAAATGCTCCGGTTTTCAAGTTATTTCAAATTAATTGAAAGAGCACAAATTTAAATGGAAGAGTAAAAAAATGGACAGAGATTATTCCAAATTTTTTGAAATTTTCTAAAAATACTATTAGCGATTATCCAATGCATAAAAAGTAAGATTTTTCAACCATATTCAACATAATTTACTCATATGAATGGAATGTAGTATTGCAATTATGATCAATGCTCTCTATGCGACGAACCAGACACCGACTGAAAGTTTCTCTAATAAAGATATTTAATCTAATTATGATCAGTATAAGATATTTCTACTGTTTCTGCAGACATTAAACTGAACCATGTAGAAATATACGCAGGTATGTGTGCCTCAATGTATGTATGTATGTATTCGTCTTTTAACCGCTTGTCTAGTATGCGGTGCCACAACAGTAGATAAATGATGATCGCCTGATCAGTTTTTTTTCTTGATTATCGAGATTCTCAGTCTTCTTCTTCCTATTATTAGCATTTCAAGCTTATTGCTTTCACAATTAGATTATTGCTTGCTCTCATCTTAGTTTTCTAAACACTCTTCCTCAGTTATAATTTGAAACCTTTCTATGCAGGTACCATTTTATCAATTAGTACTTATGTTTGTGTGCCAAGAACAATCGTACCCTATGCCCAGGTAGTCGAGATTTTTTTGTTAACGAAAAATTCCTAGACCAGACCGGGAATCGAACCCAGCTACCTCCAACAAGGTGTTGTTTTATAGGAGGATTCTCAGGCTCGTGCTGGTTTATCTTCCGTCGTAGTCACTCAAACACCTCTTTGGGTATTTCCGTAACTTGTGCTGGGGGTGTCGAACTCGCGAAGTCAACCACTATGCCTGGGTTGCCCCTACCTGATCAAATTCATTTACTAATATGAATTCAATTAATGCTGGGGCCAAAACGGAGAGGTAGACCCGTTAGCAAAGGCACTAATTTCAACAACACAATGAAACAGATTGCAATATTCACTAACCTTCCTACAAGATAATTTGTTAAAAAGAGTGCGTCAATCCCGTGGAAAATGTTCGATCAGTTTACCCACTATCACAATCAATTCCTTTGCATAAAGAAAATGGTAACAACAACAGTAACAAAAACAACAACAACAACAACAACAACAACAACAACAACAACAACAACAACAACAACAATAACAATAACAACAGACATGTATTTTCCTATTTTTAACGCAATACAATCACTTTCTAATTTCCTTATGAAGCAGCTTTTCAAGAGCTGACACAGTTGAGAAAAAATACTATTCTGTAAAAAATATTGACAAAGTTTTATGCGATTTTTGTTTTTCTAGATCGAATGGAATAACTCGAAAACCTGATTGATTTTGTTACTGATTGTTTGGACGATCAAAACATTGATGTTATCTGTAATTTTTCTCGATGGTTTTTCCTTAATTTCTTTATTAGAGCGATTCTCAGCATTTGGCTGGTTTGTCTCATACTTCTTAATATGAAATTGTTCACAAATGTTTCTGATTTTTTGGAAAGTTTTATTGGATAACCTAAAAAATGGCGTGATGAATCAAACCAAAATCTTTGCCAAAGTAGGCCGTGAAAAAAGTAAACAATAAAATTTTGTGAAAAATCTATTTGAAGGGAGTTTTCATTTGAAAAAGCCTCGAGATTCTACAAATAACATTATTAATAATATTTTTGTGTTCAGATAATTTCATGAAAAAAACAAGATCTAAAATTTTGAAGAACAACATATTTTTACAATTCGTCACAAAAAAAAACCAAAAACAAAATGTAAAATTTAACTTTCTTGGAAAACCCGTTTGTTATACGCGCATCAATCTATTTCTTAGAAGACATCAATATTACATTTGATGGGAATTCTCTGAAATTCAAGATCTTGAAATACAAGGCAGCTTTTTATTTGAATTTTTAGAACGCAGGCTGCTCGCACACATTACGCAACTTTGGAATGTTGAATATTGATAAAATTAAATTTTCATTTTAATAAACAACGGTCAGAAAGACTGACTGAATTGTCTGCCAAAAACATGCTGGGTTAGCGTAGTACATGAGTTTCATGCATGGATCAATCAATAATGTTTGATTTGAATTATTAAAAAATAGTGGCTTTCATTTCTTCCAACATGAAAGTGTGAAAATGTTTCACCATCTTGTTGGAAGAAAGGAAAGCTACTATTTTTTTGTACTTACGTGAGTCCTGAGACAGACTGTCAGGAAGTCCCAACGGCGCTGACTGGAATTGATACCAAACCGACACAACATCGTTGGTTTCGTACCACTCCATCATCGGTTTCACGTAATTTCACGATTCCAGATCCGGCCAGTACAAAGTGTCACCTTCGTGAGACCGGAGGAAAGGCAGAAGGCGCTTCTGGAGGCATTCTTCTTTGTATATTTGGCCATTGATGGTGTCTTTCTTAAAATTCTTGTCGTTTTTGAAGACTCTTCCAGTTTTTCGGAGCTTGCCCTTCACGATTACCCAGAATTTTCTATTGGGCGAAGTTCTGACGAGTTTAGCGGACTTGCATCCTGCGGCACAAAAACAACATCGTTGGTTTCGTACCACTCCATCACCGGTCTCACGTAATTTCACGATTCCAGATCCGGCCAAAACAGAGTGTCACCTTCGTGAGACCGGAGAAAATGTAGCAGGTGCTTCTGGAGGCATTCTTCTTTGTCCATTGATGGTGGCTGATGATCATTATTTCCGGCTTGCTCAATTAGCCGCACCCCCAGATCACCTGCCTCACCAAGTACTTCTTGGCGAAAATTGTCGACTTTCTTTTTCTGGAACTTCTCCGGAACATTCAGGCGGGACTAGTCGTCAAAAACTCCAGGCCGGACATCTGCTTGGCGTTCGCTTTAATGTACGTCTCCTCGTCCATTACGAAGCATTTCGTGGCGCGGGATTTGGCCACCATATTCTATTTATCGATTCGGTTAGGCGCCTTTTTTACCTTGAAGACATGAAGTCTGGCCCACTTCTTTGTCCTGAATTGACCTTCTTGACCACGTCCTAAATCGAATGGTTCGGATTGCTTGAAGTTGTCCCTCACCTTCTTTGCGTTCACGAGGTCGGTCATCTCCACTTTTCTTCCGCTGTCAGCTCGCCGCTGGGTCATCTGATTCCCTTGAAAGATTGTACTACATGGGACACGGTCGAATTGTCGATTCCCAACTGTCTCGCGATCCACCTGTGGGTCTGGCCAGGATTTTCCACAGACCGCACCCATTTTTGTCGAAGCACTTCTAGCTTGGAAGCCAGCTTGATAATCATTTGACAAATTGTAACTACTAGTTTTACCCAAAATTTAGTCAATTTTTCCCCATGCAATAAAAAAAAGATATACAAAATCAAGTGTTGCATTTTTTTCGAGTACAATTTTTTATTCAAGTGAATAACAATGATACCAGACAAATTTATTAACTGTAGACCTTTATTAGCATTAACGATAAGGCCGTAACTGCAGAGCTAAACTTTATTGTATGTGGCTAAATTAGATTCTGGTTTTTGGACTGCACATAAAACACTTTTTAGAGAGTAGAACGAATCAATTTAGAAACTACTGCACTTGTACAGTTGTTAAAAATAAAAAATAATAAACTCAAACACTTTTTCAAACTATCGCTACATACGCGAGCGAATTGGTTTAAATTCCACTAGAAAAAGCTTATGTTTTGACAGATAGTTGCATTACAGATTTTTTCAAAGTCAAGTGTCGGAGCTCTGATAGTAAACTCTGATTCTATTGTTTATTTGAAATTATAACGCTCTCATTGAAAAAAAAATCAAAATGCTCCGGTTTTCAAGTTATTTCAAATTAATTGAAAGAGCACAAATTTAAATGGAAGAGTAAAAAAATGGACAGAGATTATTCCAAATTTTCTGAAATTTTCTAAAAATACTATTAGCGATTATCCAATGCATAAAAAGTAAGATTTTTCAACCATATTCAACATAATTTACTCATATGAATGGAATGTAGTATTGCAATTATGATCAATGCTCTCTATGCGACGAACCAGACACCGACTGAAAGTTTCTCTAATAAAGATATTTAATCTAATTATGATCAGTATAAGATATTTCTACTGTTTCTGCAGACATTAAACTGAACCATGTAGAAATATACGCAGGTATGTGTGCCTCAATGTATGTATGTATGTATTCGTCTTTTAACCGCTTGTCTAGTATGCGGTGCCACAACAGTAGATAAATGATGATCGCCTGATCAGTTTTTTTTCTTGATTATCGAGATTCTCAGTCTTCTTCTTCCTATTATTAGCATTTCAAGCTTATTGCTTTCACAATTAGATTATTGCTTGCTCTCATCTTAGTTTTCTAAACACTCTTCCTCAGTTATAATTTGAAACCTTTCTATGCAGGTACCATTTTATCAATTAGTACTTATGTTTGTGTGGCAAGAACAATCGTACCCTATGCCCAGGTAGTCGAGATTTTTTTGTTAACGAAAAATTCCTAGACCAGACCGGGAATCGAACCCAGCTACCTCCAACAAGGTGTTGTTTTATAGGAGGATTCTCAGGCTCGTGCTGGTTTATCTTCCGTCGTAGTCACTCAAACACCTCTTTGGGTATTTCCGTAACTTGTGCTGGGGGTGTCGAACTCGCGAAGTCAACCACTATGCCTGGGTTGCCCCTACCTGATCAAATTCATTTACTAATATGAATTCAATTAATGCTGGGGCCAAAACGGAGAGGTAGACCCGTTAGCAAAGGCACTAATTTCAACAACACAATGAAACAGATTGCAATATTCACTAACCTTCCTACAAGATAATTTGTTAAAAAGAGTGCGTCAATCCCGTGGAAAATGTTCGATCAGTTTACCCACTATCACAATCAATTCCTTTGCATAAAGAAAATGGTAACAACAACAGTAACAAAAACAACAACAACAACAACAACAACAACAACAACAACAACAACAACAACAACAACAACAACAACAACAACAACAACAACAATAACAACAGACATGTTTTTTCCTATTTTTAACGCAATACAATCACTTTCTAATTTCCTTATGAAGCAGCTTTTCAAGAGCTGACACAGTTGAGAAAAAATACTATTCTGTAAAAAATATTGACAAAGTTTTATGCGATTTTTGTTTTTCTAGATCGAATGGAATAACTCGAAAACCTGATTGATTTTGTTACTGATTGTTTGGACGATCAAAACATTGATGTTATCTGTAATTTTTTCTCGATGGTTTTTCCTTAATTTCTTTATTAGAGCGATTCTCAGCATTTGGCTGGTTTGTCTCATACTTCTTAATATGAAATTGTTCACAAATGTTTCTGATTTTTTGGAAAGTTTTATTGGATAGCCTAAAAAATGGCGTGATGAATCAAACCAAAATCTTTGCCAAAGTAGGCCGTGAAAAAAGTAAACAATAAAATTTTGTGAAAAATCTATTTGAAGGGAGTTTTCATTTGAAAAAGCCTCGAGATTCTACAAATAACATTAGTAATAATATTTTTGTGTTCAGATAATTTCATGAAAAAAACAAGATCTAAAATTTTGAAGAACAACATATTTTTACAATTCGTCACAAAAAAAAACCAAAAACAAAATGTAAAATTTAACTTTCTTGGAAAACCCGTTTGTTATACGCGCATCAATCTATTTCTTAGAAGACATCAATATTACATTTGATGGGAATTCTCTGAAATTCAAGATCTTGAAATACAAGGCAGCTTTTTATTTGAATTTTTAGAACGCAGGCTGCTCGCACACATTACGCAACTTTGGAATGTTGAATATTGATAAAATTAAATTTTCATTTTAATAAACAACGGTCAGAAAGACTGACTGAATTGTCTGCCAAAAACATGCTGGGTTAGCGTAGTACATGAGTTTCATGCATGGATCAATCAATAATGTTTGATTTGAATTATTAAAAAATAGTGGCTTTCATTTCTTCCAACATGAAAGTGTGAAAATGTTTCACCATCTTGTTGGAAGAAAGGAAAGCTACTATTTTTTTGTACTTACGTGAGTCCTGAGACAGACTGTCAGGAAGTCCCAACGGCGCTGACTGGAATTGATACCAAACCGACTTAGGTGAAAGGCAACCACACTTACGCATTGTAACTATGAGTCGAATGACAATGATTTAATTGGCAATGTAAAGCAATTTTCTTATCAAACATTTATGCGATAATGAAATACAAACAATCAAAATTCGATACAAAAATTTGCTGGTGTCACAAAAAAATAAAAAAAATAAAACGCTTGTTCCATTTAAAACTGCGTCATTACCAGGGTCTAATGTTTGTTGGTGCGCGATCGTTCATTTCAGTGATAGCTTTTTAGATTAAAATAACAATGATACATCCTGATGGAAAGCCGGATCATTTTACAGAGAACACGAGTCCTTTACATAACTGGTTTATTTTCGCCCTTTTTTCTAATTTTTGCCGGTTCCCTTGATCAATGGTTTAAATTACACGAGCGGACTGCATTGGATGCATCTCACGCGTGAAAGCTATTCAATGTGGTTTATGGGAGTGAGTCGTAACCCTAATCGGATTTGGAGTGTAAAAAAAATACCAAGTTGTGCCACCCAGCTGGTCAACTGTCGGTCAAGATAAAAACAAGAGGCCTCAATGCGTAAGATAAATCGAATTGGTGCATTGTATGAAAACATTGTTTCACATGTGGTTGCGTGAAATAAACCAAAATTATGTTTAGAAACATTGGTCGCTATACCTTGCGCATAAATTATTTGTAAACACTTTATTGCATATCTTTTGAGATTCATCGATGCACATGCTACAAGGCAGTGGAGCTTGTAATGTTGATCGCAATGCAAAAAAGAAAATGAACCGTCAAATAGGTAGAATAAACCAAACAATACGAAGTAGAACTGTTGAACGAACCCGAATAGTGCGAAATACACCTTACCGCTCATCTTACTCTGTAACAAAAGATCGAAATATGAATATGGTGAAGCATTATTTTTAAATTTTTAAATTTTTGAACGTGTATAGTGGCGCAAAAAAAGCAAATAATAACAAAGACGGGAATTTTTCCACTGTAGATAAAGTGAACCCCCCTTTTTATTATTAAGTTAATGTTTGCTTTTGATTAACTTCTACTTTTTTCCTATGCGTATTGCGAAGCTAAAGCGAATAACCTTTTGTTCACGTCCTTCTAGATCTTTGGCAGATAGAGCTTAGATTTTGGCAGATGCATTAGAACGTGTTTGAAAATCGTGGCATCGATATTTTGAATCATCCTACCATAATTTGTTATTAACGTGAACTAATGATGAAATTTTATTGAATTATTCGTGATATTAAACATTAAGTGCACAAACATTAAATTAACAAACAATATACTAAAGTTAATAAAGTTCTGCATGCTTGGATTTCAAGAAAGAACACACGATGAGCTTGTAAAACTATTTGTGTCTATACTGAGCTGCTATTTGATGAAGGAGCGTAAAAAAGAAGTATCAATGGCAGGAGCGTACTAAAACTAGTCATATATTGAAATATAAAGACCAACCGCAATATATTCACACCATTTGCAATATGGACCACTGAATGAATGACCAGACAGACAGGCAGAAGCCTGCGTGTGATTATAGCGAGTCTCTAAACCAGGTTCAAAAACGAAAACGAGAGTGAGCATAACGTCAGCTTTTGTCTAGTTACAACCAATTCGCAACCATTCTAAATTGAGATATTCCCTCCCCATAGATAGATAAAGGTAGGGTGTGGAATTTTTGCGTAAAATTATATTTAGGTCAGCTTCATGTTAACAGCCGGAACTGCAACGATACATAAAAGCTGGAACAATAATAATGTTAGCTATTGATCTATGGACAATTGCTTTGTGTAGTGAATAGAAGCATTAATTAGAAATGATTTCAAGCAGAAAACATAGACCTCGTGAACATCTATGGCATATAGATAACTGACTAGGAAAATATGCTTGCTTCTGTACAGGGCTGGGAAGTAAAAAGTCAAATGTTGAACTACACACTATCAAAATCTTGTGTAAATTTCTGTCCCTTTGACCGACACATGCAAGCGTCCTTTAGCGCATAAGAATGTGTTGAAAGAGATGAGAAAATAAATTCAACCGAACACATCTTTTGTCGAATTGCGTATGTTTCAGTTTCAGGAGACATAATTTTACACGAAATCTTTCTTTACGTTCCTCGACTATTACATTCCCCGACTTTACGTTCCCGGACTATTTACAAACATGTATTAAATCTCGTGTAAAATTCATAATTTCTAAGTGTGTAGAATACAACCAAACATAGGGGGCGACCCCGGCGTAGTGGTCATTATCAATACCTCTCACGTGAAAGTCAAAAATTCGAATCTCACCCCAGTCATTTTGAGTTTGCGATGTGATTAATTCAATTCACTCTTGTCGAAGTTTTGTGTGCGTGTATTGGAATGTATTAACATCAAGCGGGTGCACATTACTAATTATTAATGCCGGTAACTCGGACTCAATAACTTTCGAAACTGTCCATATTTGGATTGTTTTGCAAAATAATGATATTGATTGAAGACGGATTATCTTAGTTTGATTATAACTGAGAATCATATCAGTAACAGATTCCGACAAAAGAAGTTTATTTAAATCTTTGTTGAGGTAACTTTCAGCCACCTGTTGTTCGTGGGAAACAATCTAAAATAAGTATTCTGGTTTTGTAAGCATGTAAAAATAAATTAAATTGCAGAAAAAAATCATAGAAAATGTGTGAGCCGTTTTAATGTATTACATGGATGATGATACATTTCAAGGTCTACCGATATGCCCACTTAATCGTTGGACCGTATCTCGAGGTACGCAAAAAGTTACGCTATGCTCATCTCAAAACCAAATTGACTGAAAAACAGCGAAGAGAAATAAAAGGCAGAGGCCATATCAAATTACTCCCATTTTTTTTTCAATGTTATTATTGCATTTTTTCAAAACAGAACCGAGCCAACTGCGGTAGCACCAGTAGGTAATCTATTATAAATTACTCTGTAGAAGGAGGTGTAGAAAAATCAAAAACGTTACAGACAGCCTGGATATGATACGGAGTGACCAACGGGAACTTATTTTAGCGGAAGAAAACTGGAAAAGGAGAAGGCGTTAATAACTGACACATTTTGTGGAATCCCGCACTCGAAACAGCAGCCAAGTTTGGGATTTATTGATGTTGGATATCGGATACTGCCTATCATTAGATATGTAGATTCAATTTGAAATCCCGCATGCATATGAGAAAAACACCGAAACAACGGAACAGAAATTCATACGGTGAAAATTATTCTATTAAAATAATGGGTGCATTCTCGGTTGTGTTTAGAGTTTGCGCTTGTGCAGGGAAATTGAAGGTGCGGTATACCAAATAGTGGATAATTTAACTAGGTCTTCGGGAGTGAGTGGGATATACGCAGTGTTTTTTTTCATACATTTTGATTTTGCATTGTTTGAAAAAGTGTGTTATTGAACTATATATTATTGGGCAAATGAAACAATGAAAACATATAGGAAAGGCTTGTAAGATGGAACACGATCCGTTTTTTGCTCGTAACATGCAGAAATTTTATTTTTCCGCCGATCCAAAGACATTTTTTGAAAGAAGAACTAAAAGGCTTCAACTTTGTCTAACAAACCGATTATTTATAGTCATAAAAAAAAGTTATGGCGTATTTTCGAAATCCATCAAAAATTGAAATTTCAAAAAATGGCTTGTAAGATGGAACACCATTCGTTTTTTGCTCGTTACATGTATAATTTTTATTTTTTCGAGGATCTTTCGAAAGAGGAACTAAAAGACTCCAAGTTGGCCCACGGAACTGATTTTTTATAGTCATCAAAAAAACTATGGCCAATTTTCGAAATCAATCAAAAATTGCAATTTCAAAAAATGTATTGTTGTATCTCAATTTATTGTTGATTCTATGGCATTTCCAAACATAGAAAATATCATTCATATGTTTTAAAACGAAAAAAACATCGTTCCATCTTACAAGCCTAATAGTGTTCCATCTTACAAATATGACGCCATAAACATAAAACATCAAACAATTGTTTCACTTTACGATTTTTTTGGAAATGCCTTTGGATCATGAAAATACACCAAAAATGCTAGCCAACACAAGCCTTTTGATATCGATGGGAAAATTTACTAAGAACAATAAATAATTGCTATTTTAATTATGCCAACACTTTCGAACATTGAAACCTGGAAGAGCTAAATCGAATAAGTGTATTCACTTCAAAAGCAAATGAAAATTGAAGAATAGTAAAAAAATGAGGTTAACACTTGTCAGCGCGATTGTGTTGTCGCTGCGAATGTCAAAAGTGGCGCTGTTCCATCTTACAAGCCGTTCCATCTTACATGCCTTTCCTCTACTATTCTTTTTCACTATTCGAGCGTGAAAACATTAAGCGGAATCATTTTTTTTTTCGATAAAAATCTTGGTTTTTTCATCAGATCTGAATTTTTCGTTTTCAGGGTGCGACCGACCTCTGGTCCTCACAAGTTCCTACCTCACGCCTCCACGAGTCATATGATCACAAAAGACTGCCAGCTGAAACATGGAGACGCTGGTTGGCGTAGCCTGGGCAATGTTGTCAATCCGACAATAGCGAAGTGAGGGGGTGCGACCGGTACATCATATCATAATTTTCCATTCTCATATCTTTCAGGTCTTCCAGGTCGTCAGGTATTACAAAATAATTTAAAATTTAAAATTCTTTTTTTTTTCATGGCGGTCATACATTGCCTAAATTTTCTGGTTCATAATGGATGCGCAAGTTTGTCTACAATTGCAACAAAACAGCAGTCGGCACACATGTAATTTTCAATTCATATTACAATATACCCTCACTATATATTTTATCTTATAGGACATTGTTTATTCATAGCCTAATTCTGTATATTTCATTACATGTATTACGCCAGAAAGGTAAATTTCTCTCAGGTACCATACAGTTTAGGAGAGGAGGTCTTGCGGTTATAGGATGATCATCTTCTGGTAGAAGCAGCAGTAAGAATGGGGATCAATTTTCAGCTGTATCTAGCACCGTCGGAGTGGCCTTCTCGAAAGTAGCAATGGATGTATATATAGATGTGTAGATACTAGTATGTGTTATTATATGATGCATGTTTTTTACAAGCTCTAGCATATTTTCATTAATAGAAATGTTGACGACTCTCTCGACCACTCAACCTTTAATTCCTTCATTATATTTTCCATTAAATGGCGTAATATGACCTTAACATTTCAGTACACGATCATCAACTACTATTTGAGCGGTTCAGAGGAACACAGCTGTTCATCATTATTAATTGCATATCATAAATATAATATTATGGAAGAAGTAATAAAATAATTAATCAAATTTTAATTGCTTCAGATTGGTGATCCGGCCGGTATAATTATTTTATTACATTATATCAAATAATAATCAAAATTAATACACGGTGTTCAATAAGTTCGGATACACTTTCAAAATTTGTTAAAAAAATGAAAACATGTTTTTTTATTTTTTGGATTTATGTTATTGAAAGCTATGTTTACAAGGAACGTTTACAACATTTCTCTTGGAATGACCCCCCCTTTGTACTCCTTAACGAGCTTCAAACGTTTCTCGAACGCGTCGCAGGCGGCACGCACGGACTGCATGGGCATTTCGTCCCAGATTTTGAGAATTACCGTCTTGAAATGATCCAAAGTGCTGACCTTGTATTCGTTCAGCTTCGCCATCATATAAGACCAAACAAAAAAGTCGAGAGGATTCAAGTCCGGGGAGCTGGGAGGCCACAAAGTTTTGTCCAGAAAGTCGGTTAAATTGTCCCGACACCAGGCTTGAACCACATTTGCCGTATGGGCTGGTGCACCGTCCTGCTGGAACACGTAGTGCTCATCGCCGTAGAGGCTTCGGAGACTGGGGGCAACAACCTTTTCCAAAACCTCAGTTTTGTAGTACGCCGCGTTGATTTTGACGTTTTTTTCAATAAACACCAAGGGTAGCTTACCACGTTTGCATACTGCCCCCAAACCATCACCGACGCGGCACTTTGGAACCGAGGGATGTTTATATTGGATTCAGGAATGCTGTCCCTCGATGGCGCCCACACCCGGTCATTTTGCACATTGTGCGGCTGCTGCAGCACGAACAGTTTCTCGTCCGAAAAACAAACTCCTGACCAGCGTGCCGAGAGAGGATCCTCTTAGCTCGATCCAACCGCTTTTTGCTGGTAGCCTCCGAAACGCCATGGACCTTACGTTTTTGTAAGGCCTGAAACCAAGGTCCTTGGTGAGTATGGTGTGAGCGGTTCTAATGGAAACGTTGAGATCTGCAGCCGTTTTCCGGATTGAGCGGTTCTTTTTGCGCCGAATTCGCTCCCTCACGATCTTGATGACCCGTGGCGTCCTCGCTGAACGCGGCCGACCGGATCTCGCACGGTCATTGGTCGAGGACGTCTCCCGGTATCGCCTGATGGTCGTGTAGACAAAGTTCCGCTTGACCCCATGCGATTTCAGCAGCCGGAATATATCGCCGGGTCGCTCACCGTTCAAAAAACGCTTAATTACGAAGTCCCGATACTCTTTCATCGCGCGTAACAAACGAACAACAACTAACAGAATGTCAACACCGCGTACATTCGGTAGCGTATGAATGAAGCTAAAGCTGACACCAATACCAATGCAGAATATGTACATGGCGCATACCTACGCAATGATGAAAACTTGTATTCGAACTTATTGAACACCGTGTAAATGCTCTTCATTCCAGAAGGTTATATATCTATATGTCATGATTAAATACGTAATAATATAATATTATGGTTTTATATACAATTGAATGCTTTATTGATATTTATACCTCAATGAATAACAAGATGACCTTCACATTCCAGAGATACAGTCACCCATCAGTGATACAAAGTGGTACGAAGCTGCATATTATTATTACTGCCTTAATATTATTATTTCAGCAGGTTAATTAATTTAGTTTAACATGGTTATCATAGGCTCGTGAACACCAACTATTACATAATTTAACTAAATATCCTTATATAATTTTTGCTCTACTATATAATCATATATAACATATTATTATTACATTACATCTATATTTATATAAATATAATAAATACTGGGTTGGGAGGGAGCACCAGGGTATCATTCAAGCTGAAACTGGACGATGGTTTGATTGACTGCCTGAGTCTAGGAGGGAACAAACAGTATCATTTCTTATCCTACCGATTCGAGTGTGGTGCTGCGAGTTCTACTCCAACAGTTTCAGGGAGAGTGACGCGCCCTTCTTAACAAGCCATCCTGTAGAAAGCTTAATGAGTATTGCGAATTGTGTTATTCGATTTGTTGGATCATATCGTTGGAAGGAGATTCTTAATTTCCCGTGGATTTCATGTAAGTGTCTCTGCTTACGGGTCCACCCCTCCGTTTTTGGCCCTTCATACAGCGATAGTGCGAATTCAGATCGGTGGCCCAATTTGATCTTGCTGTTAAGTGGAGCTGCATCCAAGCCAAGGGCTAGAGGGGATGGTGGCTACCATACATACATACATACATACAGATCTGAATTTTTCGTTTTATGAAGGGATAAAATCAACATTGATAAAACCTGGTTAACATCCAAAATCTCGGATCTGAATTAGGAACATGGCTGGTAATGTTTCCGAGACACATCAAGATTGAGTGGCTTCAAAATAGCTAATTTGCACTACGATAAAAGCAATATGCCATTAATAAAACCCAAGCATGTGTCATTTACTTTGAGGCTCCAAGAGCAAACATACATGTTTTAGCTGCCCCTCCGTTACAAATGAGAACTAGTTTAATTGCACATGGAATCACATTGGGTCTGGTATTATTTTCCATCTTTAATGTTCAAAATTATTTCATTTATTTGAGGCTTGTTGAGATAGGAGAACTTTTATAAACATAATCGATTAAAGTAAATCGGGATTAAATAGGGATATAGATATATTAGACAATCGTTGTTTCCTATACTTCAATGTAGAATAGGCTTCTAAAGCACTTTAGTTGATTACTGCCGTTGTATATTATTTTGATATACAATACAACAATGTACTTTTAACTAGAAATTAGAAGAAAAATAAGTATATTCCATTTAATTCGACTACCTTTGCTTATCTTGACAGATACGCGTATTTCGTCTACAATGTGCAGACTTCTTTAGTGTCTCGTACTAATAACTCGACTTAGAGTACGAGACACTGAAGAAGTCTGCACATTGTAGACGACATACGCATATCTGTCAATATTAGCAAAGGTAGTTGGAATTAAATGGAATATACTAATTTTTCTTCTAATTTCTAGTTAAAAGTACATTGTTGTATTGTATTTCAAAGTAAAATACAACGGCGTTGAAGTGCAGAGATGATCTCGGCTTTTAATAAACACATTTCTACCCTTTTCTTATTTAACCTGTGGTCGGGCGAGGCCAGCACAGGTATTGCCTTATTTTGGGAGCACCAGTTTTTACACATTAATTATGTATACTAGTCCCAAGCATCATCTGTTGGTTCACTGTGTAAAAACAACTGATCTAGCAATAACGGAGTAGCAATCTCGAGCAAATAATCATGCTCGTGCTCATGCTCAAAAATTGATTATTGTTAGCATGAAAGTTTACTGTGGATCAGAATGTCCAATATTCTAAAGATCCTTCTTAGAATTGCGCATAATATGTTGCTTGCAATGTAAAAACAGATCATCATAATGCTTCAAAATTGAAAAAAGGCGTTTCAAAACACAATATAGAGCGTTTCCAGATGAAATCAGCCGGAAAAAGTCAAAGTCTTGCACGACCCTCTCCGATTTGGATGAAACTTTGCACATGTCTTCGGAATTGGTGACGATGGATTTTCCGCCGGTTAAGGGAATTTTTTGACTCAAGACAAATTTTTCAAAAGGGCGTATGTGTTTTGTCATGCGTATTTTTCAAAAAATCATAACTCGAAAACCGTTGGTTGCAATAAAATTACGTCTGAGAAGAAGTTGTAGTTAATTAATTTGGCTTTATGAAAAAAATATGTACACTGTAAACAAATGTTTTTTCTTCAAAAAATATCAAAAATTAAACTTAAAAATCAATTAGCAAATCTGCCCAACGTACGATTTTTATAATTTTTTTTCAAAAAGGTTTCAAGTCATAAAAAAAAGAATAAAAAGTTGTTCTACGATGGAGCAACTTAAGATTAAAAAGTTCTAAGAAGTAAAAAAAATCAAAGTTTTTTCCAAGTTGTTGTTTTTGCATAAATAACCATATTTTAATAATATAATACGATTTTTGTAGTTATTTTAAACAAAAATGCTTTCGGTAAACAATATTCCATTTGTACCCGTGTTCGAGATAATTTTAAAGTAATGTCGAAAAAATGGCTTTTTTCATGAAAATATCCCTTTTTCAAAAGTTAGTCGTGATTGTTCATCTTCTTAAGTATTTTTTTCCAATTTGACATAAAATTTTCAACAACTCTCCTTTTGACACCAAGAAGATTGAACATCTTCTTAATTAACGAAACTAACAAATCTTAATTACCAAATAAAAATTTTTTTTTTGTTCATACATGATTTATTTATTTTTTCTACTATTTAAAAAAAATGTATTTACATTTTTACAAACACTATTTCGTAACATTCCTATAAATATTATGAAAACTCAGTATTTCGTCAGTTGAAAATATTTTCGCTGCGATTTTGTTATCTGCAACTGGAATGAAGGAGTGATATTTCTGTGTACCAGGAATCATTTTTGTTTGCTGATAACTACCACCCCATTCTGCAGTTCCCTTTTCATATTCTTCTTGTGAAACATAGCAAAATGATATTTTTGTGAAATTTTCTTGATTTCTCTTAATAGCCCAATTATACAAAGTTTTCGCACTTGTTATTGGATGTTCATGTTGTTTGGCCAAGCTTGCTCTTGTTGCCATTCGTTTTAATGTGCCGCCAATTGCATCATATGGTCCCTTACCATGTGAAGTTGCGAAAAAATGCCACTCAGAATCAATGTTGTGCTTCTCTTTAAACTTGCAGAGGCTTGCAAATTTTTTTCTATTTTTGTATTGGGAAGCAGCCCCATCAGACATAAAAATGGCCTTTTTTATATTCATTAGTTGATTTAAATACGTTAGTAATTTTGAAATAAATACTTGTACCGCAATTGTATCATGTCTAAGAACTTCTGATATTACAACAAAACTTAGATTTTTAAGCATTCCTGACTCGATATAATAAATAAAAAACGGATGAATTGTAGCCTGATCATTGTTCCAATGATGACTTTGAACAGCATCCTGAAGTAAAAATGAATAATTCTCTGCAAAATCGCAAATAATAACTACTTCTCCTTCTTTTATTGAAGACTTTGTATCTTTTAAAAATTTAGATTGCTTTGTTTATTTGTTTACACTGCATGGATTCAGTTTTTCAATTAACTTGTCAGTTAAATTTCTAAGTTTGGGCGAACACCGTCCCCGATTTCACGAAAAGGTTTACAACAATGCTTTGTTTCGAGTTCCATTTCAAATCGTTTTACACTTTACGCTACTTATGAAAGACACTGTTAAACTGATGTCATGACTTTGTAATGTAATCCTTTTTATACGTACTATGTACGTACTTTTGGTACTTTTTTGAAATATTGGTATGTATGCATGTAAATTATATTTTCTGGCAACACCAAAGGGAATGCATGAACAGGTATAAATGGACGTAACAATTGTGTTCTTACTGGTATAAACAGTTTAACTAATTAAATACATTATGTTTCTACCTGAACAAAATACGCTTGTACATTAACATGAATACTAATTATTTTTGTTTCGAGTTAGGTTTTCATAATATACTGTAAGTAAAAGCAGCAAATTTTGTCGTGTTACCTACAGTAAATATCAGGAATCAGTTTGTCTAGTATTCGCGGTAATAAAAAGTATATTGTAGAAAATTTTATGTACAATTTGAAAAAAATACTTTTGCAGATGGACAATCACGACTAGCATTTGAAAAAGGGATATTTTCATGAAAAAAGCCATTTTTTCGACATTACTTTCAAATTATTTCGAAAACGGATACATTTATAATGTTGCTCACCAAGAGCATTTTTGTTTAAAATTATTAGAAAAATCGTATTATATTATTAAAATATGGTTATTTATGCAGAAACAACAAATTGGAAAAAACTTAAACTTTTCTTATTTTTAAGAACTTTTTTATCTTAAGTTGCTCCATCATAGAACAGCTTCTATTCTTTTTCTTATGACTTGAAACCATTTAAAAAAAAATATAAAAATCGTACGTTGGACAGATTTGCTAATTGATTTTTATGTTTAACTTTCAATATTTTTTGAAGAAAAAACATTTTTTTTACAGTGTACATATTTTTTTCATAAAGTCAAATTGATTAACTACAACTTCTTCTCAGACGCAATTTTATTACAACCAACGGTTTTCGAGTTATGATTTTTTGAAAAATACGCATGACAAAACACATACGCCCTTTTGACAAATTTGTCTTGAGTCAAAAAATTCCCTTAACCGGCGGAAAATCCATCGTCACCAATTCCGAAGACATGTGCAAAGTTTCATCCAAATCGGAGAGGGTCGAGTTCAGTCATTTGCTCATTTGGCAGAGAAATGCTCTATAGTGAGGCTTAGATTGAATTGGCAAATCGACTTAACTATGGTTTTCAAAATGATCTGAGTCAATAAACACCCACAGTTTAACTCCTTGGTTGAAACATTATTATGCAGTATTTTAAACAAATATGTCGAACCCCGGAAATATAGAATAATACAAAAAAATAACAAACAAACAAACAAATCTGATCTAATCGCGCGAACATGAATAGTTTTAACATTACATTTGCACGATTAGCCAACCATTTCTTTATTCGAAATACAAATAAAAATATCCAGACTACGCACACCAACAGTTGACTAATTGCCGTCCCACGCACTTTTGAGTATGTTTAGAACAACTGATTGGTTGCTTGAATACGACACTTGACATCCGTCAACGCGCGGTATCCAAAACATGTGTACTCAGATAATAGTACGATAAATAATCCCAGTCGAGTAACTAGTACACGACACTGAAGAAGTCTGCAAATTGTAGACGAAATACGCGTATCTGTCAAGAAAAGCAAATGTAGTTGAAATAAAATGGAAAATACTAATTTTTCTTATCATCTAGTCACGTCAACTAATCAATTCATCAGGAACACTATATTTCTATTCCTTTGCTCGTTAAGCATCAACTATTAGTAGAAAGAATGTTTTGCAATATACTGCTGGTTTTTGTTTTAGTTTCATAGTAGATTAAATTAGATGTCTTTATTAAAGAGACTTTCTAGTTTCATAGTTTTTATAGGTGGTGGAGGTTCAAACACTGATTCAAAGTTTAGTCTAACCGATTATTTTTGAACGGATCAAATAAATATCTGTATTGTAGCTTGGGCGTTCAATCGTGTAGTAATAACATGAACCGGTAGTGAGTTCTTTACATATATCTTGCACATCCAGTCCTGTAGTTAATCTAATAGATAAATAACTAATAATTTTGCTTGAAACACATGTTTGATTTTAATTACTATCTTCTTCTCATTTATTCCATTAGACGACAGCATATGGGAGGGTGGACCACGGCAACGGTGAACTCCAAGAATGGACTACCAACAACACCGAGCAAAAGTGCAGCCACCAGTCCGGACCGGCTCCGGGGGGCAACGCACGATCTTTTCGAACTTCTGGAACGTGTGCAATGTTCGCGCTTGGATGATCAACGATGCGTTCTACCGTCGTACTTCACACAGGTGCGTACCATTTTCAACCGTTTTTTATACTTTCTCTTGAGTCCATCGTCATGGCATCTAAAAACACGAGCTGTGTATTAATTAACTTCATCCTTGAAGACAATCGTCGTCGCCGATCCGCTTAGCCGTTTTGAGTTATAATTTATTCGTTCACGTGCCACCACTTAAGGACAACACGCAGGCGTGTTCAGCGTGCACTTGCTCATCGCTTTTCTGAGCATTATTTTTTGTTCATAACATAAATTTAAGGGTCCACAATCCAACTTTCATGCGATCCTTCCATTTGGCCGATAATATCCTTAACAAATTTTCATCACGGCTGAAGTAACAAATTAAAACAACCGAGTTATTAATTTCAACCGAGATAAACCAGCCAGAAACACAACTTATACAACTCATAAATTTGTCAAATAATCGTTTGAAATTAACACTTTCCTTTGCCTACAAGTTGCAGAAAAAACAACAAAACTGATTTTTTTCGCAGATTAAATCTTATACCATGCAGCCAGAGGAATTTACTCAAAATAGGCAAATGTTCTTATTATTTACACGAAAACAGATCTGTTATCTTTCTCATGAACAAAACATCTTTAAACAAACTTGTATTTTACATAATGATTGCATAAGACTTCATGAACCTTTTAGGAAAATGATGAACCTCGGAAGATTTTTTTGCGTATAATGTCAGGTTGTGATACCATGCAGAATAATCATGCGCCTAGGCAAAAACAAGACTGTACTTTATATTTCTTGCTGACATTAAGGTTCTACAAATTCATGAATAAAGTTTTCAGTTTCGAGAATTTACTTCAAATTTTCAAGCCGAATGATATATGGTTTCTTGCTATTTCATTTCGTCGGAAAAATAGTTCTTGATACTTTGAATATTGTTCAATATCTAAATTTAAAACAAGAAAACTTATCATAATTTCGCTTTCGGTTTTGCCAACTTACGACTTTGTAAACTGAAAACAACTAGTTGTGGTGTAAATTTCCATTGATTAATCAATTATTAATATATATTTTTTTATTGTATTATAGTGATGGATTCACTTTTGTTTAGTCAAAATATCAGAATCCACAGACAACAACAAAGTTACGACGAAACTATTAGCTATCAATGTTCTACCTACATCAAACAGCTTTGTGACAAAGTAGCGGCACAATCAACACCACAGACAAAACTTTGTACAGCCTGTGCTCATATCCCAAGTCTCTTATCTGTTGCATCTATCTTTTTTATTACCATTAAATCAGATGCATCTATCATTCACACAACTTAGAAAATACGATTTATTAAAATGTTTATAAAATCATCTTTTTATTTTCTGAGTACAGACTGTACACTTAACGATAAAATACGTGTAGCACAAAACACGATCAGTAGGGAAATTATCGGGTCAAGAAAAGTTCCTTCGGCTGAAATCGAATGTTCACTTCGTGGCTCTCACAATTCGCCAGATGACCGTGAATTCCGCCTTACAGCTTGGTCACATAAAGGACACTGTTTTTCTCGGTTCGGTGCGAGTGCTGCTTTCGACGCATTAATAATTTGCTCTTGATATGATCTTTATAATATTTCTTTCCGGCTACCTTTTCACAAGCCTGTCTACCGATGTATTTGTATCGCATGGCGACTAATAATCACCATCCGTCTGTTATTGCCGATATACCTAATTTGGGAACAGGCAAATACTATCATCAGCTGCCGGCTCAATGAACAGTAGTTTTAAAACTTTTTGGGATGATGGTGAGGATGACCATTGATGAATTGTTTTTCACATATTATCCGGTTACAAGAGGTCTGATTTATTAGTCTTTCGGTTTAAAATTCATTACCATAACTATGTTTACTACACACAAATGCCCAGAATTTGCGAACATGGGGTTGCAAAATGTGTGATTTAAATTATTTTTTTCTTGTTTGAAGGACATGTTTATGATCCTGTTTAATATTTTATTCTAAGTCTAATTTCGATCGTTGGGCTGCCGTGTTGCGCTGTGCTACAGCTTATCTAAACAAAGTTAAATTACTATCCATCTAATTTGGAGTGGTTATTCTTGTTCGGGGTGCTTGATTTAATTTGATTTAATTTGAATACAGAAAGAAAGAGCTTTGACAGCTCACTACGATTACCGAAAATCTTTCACTTTCGCTTTCAAAATCTTTCGACTGTTCGAATATTAATACGTGACTCTTCAAGAAGTCAGCATAGTTCAGATAAAGTTCGGTAATAGACCAATGAAATTAAACAAAAATTGCCAGTCTGCTTATTTTTTTCATATGGTACTAACTACTATTATCAGATTTACATAACTCCATATTCAACTATCACAGCTTAAAATAAAATTTAATATCGCATCAAAGTTGATACATACCAACTATATAAAAATACGGTGTGATCAGAACTTCACGAGATTTTTGTGCGATTGAATGAACGGTAGAATTCTTTTCTGAAGACACTCTTTTTGTGAACTTGTCCATTCATAGCGATCGAAATGTTTGTTTTTTCCCCCACAACTGCAAGTACTATGCCAAATCATCAACTAGCGAGTTTAAGTCTGTGGATATATATTTGCACTGATCTGGTAAATTCCCCTTACATATAGCAAGGTATTTTTTTTGTTGAAATTTAAGCACGTACGGTATTTTCAGTCAATTTTGGAAATTTGAGAACCTTTTCGATCATTGCTCCTGACCACGTTTAGTTTTCAACTTGATTTTGCAGAATTCTTTCACATCTTTCACATTCCATCTTCGATAACGTTTGAAAATGTATATGAATGAAATTTTTACCACTGAGTAAAAAAGAAGCAGCCAAATACTAACTTAAAAGGACTTTATTTGTATAGTTTTCGTTCGTTTATTGATATCACTCGTACTTTCGTGTAATATACGATAATGCGTTCATGGTTTCAAATATATTTTTCGCAGTTTTTATTTGTCTGAATTGAATTATCGTTCAGGCATCTTTTCTAACCTTGTTTAGAAAAAAAAGTTTTATTAATACATTCCATACTCTCCATTAACAGAAACATGTATTACTATAAAAAAAAAATATTTGCACATAAAATAACCGTTCCATCTCCCAAAAAAAATTGAATTTATCACATAAAAATGAAAAACAAGTGGCGAACCAGCCCAGGAGGCTGAAAGCCACTATAATAAAGTTTTTAAAAAAATGAAAAACATCGTAAGTAAATACCATTTTATCACCGGAACAGCTCGATTACAAAATATTGATATGTAACTAATCCTGTTATATAGTTTTCTGTTATATAGAACATCAAATCACAATACAAGTAGAGGAATTGAACATTTTTAAATAAAAGAAGGGGAACAAATCTACACACACGTAGTCCTCAAACATTTAACCTAAACATGTAAGTTAATCAAACTACAATTTAAGATTAATGATTGGGAAACTTGTTTTTTTTACTAATACGGAAACTAATACGCTAAAAAAGTTTTCTTGAATCTAGGGTTTTTTTTTCATTAGGGCGATTCTAAAATTGAGAGACTCTTTTTGATTATATTCTCTTTTATTCATATTCCAATCACCTTTACGTTTTTCATTCTACTTTTGGTAGAGTATACTAGCCGGCACTGTTATGTCCCGATATGTACTAAACAATCCCTCCAAAGTTTTATAACGACGCTGTATTGAATGAAAGAGAGTGAGCCCGGAGAGAATCTCTCAATGTTAGATTCGCCCTAATGAAAAAAAATACACAAGAAATAGTGTTTTTTTTTTTTTAAAAAAAAAAAGGGAAAGTGCTAAGATTAATGTTTGTCAAAAACAGTAAAATAAGTTTCATGAACTCCAGATCGCGTGCAGCCAAGATGTCGGTACATTGAGCCCGAAGGGATCATAAAGCTCAGATCTCAGATGCTCAGCATAAAACTAAATAATGTGATCTGCATCCTGGTAACTTTAACCACATTTAAAGAGATTGCTGTTTCCTAGCAATAATAATAAAAAATCGAAACTAGTTATTTTTGTTCATTATTCAAGTTGTGGTAATTATCACTGTGTTCCAGTTGTCGAGTATAGTACAATAATAACACTAATGTTAACATTTAACTAATCATGTTTTTTGTTGTTGCATGAAGCGCGTAATGAATTATAATGTTTGGAAATTGGAAATATCCTTCTTATCAACATGCAACCCTAGAAATGGACAGCAGTTTCTGCTAGAACCAAAGATGTGCAGAGAAAGTATTGATAAAAGTCCGTAAGAGCACGAAAGGTTGTAGCATTGAATAGAAGTAGTTGAAATTGAGCGTAGGCAAGGACGAAGGGAATTCCCTTAACAAGCAAAAGATTGCCGGCTTGGTGGTGCTCATATACCGCCAATGGCACCTGTAAACTGGCTAATGTAAACTCTAAATCGTTCCATAGAACTATTAAAATGGCGTTTCTTATTGGTTATACCTCGCGCTAAGTGGATAATAATTGGAAATTAACTGAGTCAATCTTACTCAATTATCGTTCTCTTTCAATTTTATATTGAACATTTCTAAAGATATAAAACATCTGTTTATTTTGTATGGAATAAATTCGATTATCTTATTAGAAAATTTTTTATCATAAGGAAAGTTTGTAACGGTAAACTTTTGATAGATTTTAATATTTTGATTGGGTTTGAGTTCTGGATTAGATTGGATTTCTTTATTAGAGAGACTCTCCCTAGCCATTCGAATTCTGTTATCATTGCTTTTGGTCTTAGTGGTGTCAGAGTACGAGGCACTGAGAAAGACTGCAAGTAGCTAACGAATTGATCATATCTGTCAAAGGATAAGCTGCTATAACGGAATTAAAAAAAAAATTTCATTATTTTCATACATTTTCTAAAATTAACGTCGCTTTTTGTTTATATTTTTATAAAACGAATCTACAAATTGTAACTGTTACTAATTTAAAGTTGATAGGAGAACAATGGGTTCGTTTCAAATGCATTTTTAAATAAACTTACAGTTGGTTCATCCTTTTCTTCTTCTTACTTAGCGTTTCAAGCTTATTGTTTTCAAAATTACCTTATTGCTTGCTCTCAACATAGTGTTCTATTAATGCACTTTCACAGTTATTAATTGAGAGCTTTCGATGCCAGATACCATTTTGGCATTCGTATGATGGCAAGTGTGGCAAGTGCAATCAAGTGTATATTGCCCACGAAGTCGAGAAATTTCCTTAACGAAAAATTCCTAGACCAGACCAGGGATCGAACACAGACACCTCCACCAAGGTGTTGTTTTGCAGCTGCGCCTTTCCCGTCTGAGCTAAGGCCTACCACAGTTGATCCATACATATGCAATAAAGTGTAACGAAAAAAGCGCTTTTACCAAAGTATTTATCTACCTTTCGTGTCCTTAAATTGATGCTATGCTCATTGCGAGTCTATTGCCTTCATCCGGATATAAAATCAATTTCCGCATTTCCATTCGATTCATTTGCTAACCGCTAGCAACAAGATGAGGGTTTTCTTTAGTATCTCTTCCTATGTATTATTCGTTAATTACCGCCTATATTTCCGCTTCTGCTGCTTCTATTTTGGTTCAGAAGAAAGGGTCTGGCTGTCTTCACGACTGTCGGAATAAATATAATTTACAACCATAGAGCCAAAATTTATGGCGGGTAACCAACACAAGATTTATTGAGAAGCAACTCCTTTTCCAATTCACCTGCAATAGCTTAGAGTGGACTGAATCATCTGATCAATTAGATCTCTAGTGGAAACCACCCATGCGTGATACGCGTAGGTTGACAACGTCAATTACTCGACGTTTCTGATAAAAATAAATTCTGGAGTCAGTCACTTTCTCTGGCTCGTCATATTTAGATAATAATATTGTATTCAGCGAGTTGCAAAAAATAGATGTTCTAGCACAAGTCGTACCGAATTGGATAATAACGATAAGAACAGACAAAATCGGATACTACAACGAGTCATTTTTTTTCTAATGAATTGGATGATAAATATATGAAAAAAATTATTCCGCCTTATTTTGAGAGAAAAGTTAGGTCATTATTCTATACTATTTCAATAAGAAAAATCGCCCACTTTAGCCTACTTTAAAAAAAAAGCAAATATAGCGTAATGGCTTCAGTTCCCCGTGACTCTTCTTCAAGCACGAGGTAAACGATAACTTACAACGCTCATTTCTTGAAGTATCATGCTTCACTGGATGAAACTATGCATGCTGCAAAAAATGATCATTTACCTCGTGCTTGGAATAGGGTCCCAAGAAGCTGAAGCCGTTCCCTACCCTATGCTTGGTCCAGTTACAAATGAAAGAGAGTGGAAAAATATAATATGATGAACAAATTAAGATTAACATTGATTCAAACCAAAATTACCGACATTCTCATTGTTCAAAACATGCAAATAATCTTTTCGGCAATGTGCTTAAGCATTCATCAAGCATTCAAAAAAACAAATAACCGGATCGCTTGCGCCAGAAATCCTGTCATGTGAATTTTTGAAGAGAAGGCTGTCATCAATACTACAGACCGATCTCCTAAGGTGCACTATATTCCCTTAGTTACCTAATCATTAAAGCCACAATTATACATGACCATTTCTCTCAATTATTTTACTAGCAAAACACTTTTCATTGGTTTGCATTGAATTCATAAGCGGAAAACAATACAAAAGATTCCCTACACTCCGTTGTTATTCGTAGCTCCTATTGCAGCAGGACCAGAGAACAACAGATATGACTGCCGTTCAAAGCAGGAATGAGAATGGTTATAAATTTCATCATTGTCATTTGTATGATTCCTTGATGCAAGGAACAGAAAGAAGAAAGCTTTTATCTAAATTGAGTACAGTCACAAGAAGGTCAATTCATGTGATTATCACTTCAAGGATTGATGTGCTACGCGATGCCTCTTTTGAAATTATAGAGAACCCTCTATCCTCAATTGTAAATGTACAAAAAGAAGAAGCTGGTAGTTACACACTGTCAATTTTAGTAGACGACAAAATAATCACCTCTGCTACCTAAGAACTTCATAAAAGATCCATCAAGATTGTTATTCCGCTGCACAGATGACACCAACAATGGAGCAAGCGTTTTTTGACGACTACATCGTTGTCGGG
This sequence comes from Aedes japonicus, assembly GCA_034211315.2. NCBI lineage: Eukaryota > Metazoa > Arthropoda > Insecta > Diptera > Culicidae > Aedes > Aedes japonicus. The sequence goes on from JASCZW010003579.1 coordinate 154,535, forward strand.
AAAAGGAAAAACAAATAAATAATTATTGTCTCTCTTTTACATCTTATTTCCCCTACCCAAGAGCCATATAACACCTCAAACCAATATGGCAAAAAGCAGAATGCTTATTGTAAAATGCATTAAATATCCTAATTGACTAAAGGGCGTCCACAGTTAAATTGCATCACTTTTAATAAGCTGTAACATTTCGCCCTTTGGGTTGATTTCAACGAAATTTTGGGTGAAATGACCTCCGCGTGTATTGTTTACACTGCGTGAGTTTCATTGTGAAATGTGTCGAAAATAGAACTCCGTAAACGTTTAATTCCAGAGTCTCTCAGGAAACAGCAAGTATCAAAGTTCCCCAAGAAATTCATGATTTGGCAGGGGTTTTGTTCGTGTGGTAAACAGAAACCTTCAACTGTAAATGTTCAAGTATACTAATGATAGTATACTATCATATAGTATAGTATAGTATAGTATAATGACTGAAAAAACGACTGAAAAAACGACTGCTCAAAACACACAACGTTCCTACAATTTTTTGGCCGAACCTAGCCTCTTGTCACTACTCCAATGATGTTCTGGAGTGATACAAGACGAATGGTGTCAATTTCCTGCAAAAGGATCGTAATCCCCCAAACTCTCCAGAGTTGCGGCCAATTGAATAATGTTGGGCTATAATGAAGCACGAACTTCGTAAGCATCCTAAAGTTGTCACTACAGAACAGGAAATGATGAAGTCATGGTTGAAAGCGGAAAAAATGTCGGTTCAAGCGTTGTACAATATCTTTTACAACAAATGCTTTTCGGGCTTTTGGATTTGATAAAGAAATACAGTGAAATAAAAATACCAAAATTAAGATTATACATTGTATTTCATTCCCAAAATGACTGAAATGGTATTATTTGATGCAATAAATCCTCAACTATGAGAGATCAATTGAACCTTCTTGTTTGTATTGAGCTATGTTATCGCTCATTCTGGTTCATTTCCGAGGGTATACTACTTAGTGCAAATCTGTTGATTCCATATGCAAGCTGAGAAAGTCCCTAATAAACAACTTTCTGCTGTTTCTATTAAGAGCATGACAAATATGCCATTACATATATTTCACATATGCAAATCAGTTTTATTTTACTCTGATTTGAAGATAAATTCTCGAATGGTCTGGATTAATCCCTAGTCCTTGATTGTATTGCGAATGAACATGCTGTTAAGTCCCCAACCGGTTGCAGGGTCAGCGTTTTATAAAAAATGTTAATCTTCGTATTGAGTTGTCATTTGGTTGGATGTATTGATGATGAGATGATTTAACGTGATTGAGGACAGTTAAATCATCTCATGGGACTACCCATATTCAGAGTAACATATTTCTGAAATATTTGCAGTACGGATTGACCGATTCAGTTTGCATTTCATTTGGCAAATTGTTTGTATCTGGTCTGTTCGCAGTAGATGCAATTTGATAAGAAAGTAGTTTCATTTCAATAACTCTACCACAGTGTTTGCAAGCACACTAGAAAGAATAATTATAAGGTAATGCAAGAATAAGCTGTGCAGCAATAATTCTATTTATATTAGGCATCCAAATGTTCAAAATGATGATGCTATGATGGACCATTTTTGTATTCTAGCGACCTTCGCCTTAAAACAAAACAAAAAATCGGCGCTTTCGAAATCTTCTCATTGAAAAGAACGAGCTTTTCCCGTCATGTTAACACCATTACCGAATTATTTCGTCACCAACACTTATTTATACCAAATAGTCCTGTGTAAAATACTGTAGGATACTAAAATCTCTACAGTTCATATATGGACGACTGTCACCACGAAGTTCTAATCAAACGGATAAAACTTTTTCAAATCGAGAAAAACTGGAGCAACAACAGAATAGGGTCTAAAAGCATTTGAACGATTTTTTATTGATCCATTATTTAACGCTGTATTAGTCGAAATCCTGCTTACCAGCACCTTCTTTCCCCAAATGATTCATCCATATTCATTTATAACCTTTTCAACTTATTTTCAGCGACAAGCAACCAATACTGTTAAATTTACTATTAATGCATCCGAAAATATGTTTTCGCGTATTACATTGAGAAAAATCGAATTAGACACATTTTTCAAAAGGATTTGAACACACATCCTAATATAAGCACTCAGTTCTCCCATTGTCTGAGAGTTTTTATGTTTTCTTAAAATGATTATAATTTTTTTGCAGTGCTGGAATGTTATATATATATATATATATATATATATATATATATATATATATATATATATATATATATATATATATATATATATATATTTTTTTTTTTTTTCATTTTTACAGACGACATAAATCAATAGAATTTGTCTAATTATAAAAAATATATATATATATATATATATGTATATATAAAACAATAGAATTTGTCTTATTATTAGTTCATTACGCTAAAATATATATTTTATATGGAAAAATAGAAAACGTGATCAAGTCACCCCAGATTCCCTTAAATGTCATTATCTGGCAACTAGTAACTTTCAATTGCCTGTTAGAAAAGAAGTATCCTTCAACATACCACCCTTACACATCATTTAAGTTTGCTCCAACTTTTTCCAGCAATCTCGAACTTGCCAAAAGCCGATAAGTAACTTCATCAAGATATAAATATGGTCCATCTACCCATGTTCTCAAAACGATTAATAAAGCATAGAAACCATTACCATTCCTGAATATTCTATGAAGGCCTTCTATAGACGAGAATATCCTAAATATAACAGGTCTCCTTTTGTTTAGATAATGCAACTCACACACCCTGGATAATAAGATCGTCTTTTTCGCGAATTAAGTTTGCGATGTTGAGTCATATAAAAACAACACATCAATGAATTCTGGAAAGTGTGAGCTGTTTAGTGGAATACCAGTAACTAGAAAATGAGAAGAAAGATTAGTATTTTCCATTTAATTCCAACTACCTTTATTGCTTATCTTGACAGATACGCGTATTTCGTCTACAATGTGCAGACTTCTCCAGCGTCGTGTACTGTTTTCTTTCAGTCGAGTTATTAGTACTCGACATTGAAAAAGTCTGCACATTGAAGACAAAATACGCGTATCTGTCAAGATAAGCAATAAAAGTAGTTAAAAATTTAGTAATTAAATGGAAAATACTAATCTTACTTCTCAGTTCCAGTTAGAAATAAATAAATAATTTGTAATAAATTGTTATTTGTTCCCTCATACCACTTTTGAATTATTAAGCATTAGAAAGTAAAGAAGTAAGCTATAAATTTAAATGTACAATTTCTATACTTGAAAAAAAAAATCCTTTGCATTTGTTGTCTAAGGCTTGTCTGATTTCTCATCAATCCCGAGCTTAGGTTTTATATTCCTAAACTGCTGTATTTTTCTTTTGCTGGCCTTGTTGCCTATAATAGCACTATTTTTTTTCGCAAACGGCTCAAATGGAATGACAGCCAAATAAAAGGGGCTGCCGACAATAGTTTCTTCGCATGCGAAATTTGGCGCTATATTAAAACACTTTCAAGCCATTCTAGATAATTCTGTCAATTTTACTGGATAGAGGATTAAAGAGCAAACCTAGTAGCACACTTGATACGATCAGGTTGAAGTGACTGCAATATGACTCAATAAAGTCTCCATCAAATTGCTGCAACCTTGTGTGCTGCTTGGGAAGTAAATGTAAATAAGCAAAAACGTCGGAAGTGTGCTAAATGCTATGAAAATACTCGTAAAAGTTTGGACTCTACCTAGCTCGCCTAGAATAGGTTAATCCTCCTATTGCCATTTGCTTCAGTTTGCAGACCATCGTGAAAATATTTCAGCCCCAACATATCATCATCACAGCAGATTCGATCTGCTTTTGTGAACTATGAGTTTATTTGCTAAATCTTCGGATGATAAATATAAGCCCTTCAAACTGAATATTCCAGCCGATAGAAGATTTTTTCATTCCTGATGAAGTCAATTGTATGTATTGTAAAGATTAGATCACACTTCGGTCTCAAAAGGAAAAAATGCTTTTTATAGAGAAATCCAACTTGAAAAAATAAGAAGCACAGGATGATTATTTGAAAATGCTGCTAAAGAATTTAAAACTAACTTTGAATAGAAACTGCTTGATGTTCGAATTCGGAAGTTTCTAGAAACAGTAGAATGGGAGTATTTTCGGGACAATAAAACGTAATTATAGTCGGGACAATAAAACGTATATATAGTTTTTTGATCGAATGGGGGGGAGGGGGGGGTGACCCCGGCGTAGTCACGAGTTCAAATCCCGCCAAAGTTCAAATCCACGCCAAAGTCGCGAGTTCAAATCTCTCCCCCGGAAAGGTTACGAAAAATACCAAAAAGGTTTGTGATTGATTATGACTATCCTGCATCGTACAGCAAGCCGTTTTTAATTTAATTTAATTTGGATTTATTTTGAACCATTCCCCCTAATGGTCTGCCTATAACTATTTCTCCTCAATCATAACAATAATCCCATACGCGGTAAGCTCAGTTTCCCATATTCTTAAAAAAGTGCACATACTCATATATGGGTAAAGTTGACTTTACCCATATTTGAGTAAATTTGTTTGGGAAAAAATATCCAAACATGGATAAGTAGTAACGTACCCATAAATGGGTATGTGCGCTTTTCGCGATTAGTGGTATTCTACACCCATATTTGAAAAACTGATTTTAGCGTGCTTAGCTCCACGCCATACATATCCGCAACTGAAAATTGTAGCTTCGAAACGAACCAATGTATGCTGAAAACAATGTGAACATTTTTCGCTTTTGAAACCACCTCAGCAGCGAACGCAATTGCATATAAACCGTCCTATAGAGATTTTTGGTGTTTAAATTTACGCACGCTTATGTTCATTTGGAATCAGATGTGTGGAAGCGAGAGGAAAACAACGTAGTGAAAAAACAAAGAATCCCTTCCCCTTTGTGTTGTGATAGACGTCAAAAAGGTCTATATGAAATACTGTGGTATACTGTGAGTATTTAAGTACAAACTACACGAACTTTATTGATGCCAATCTGAAGTTGGGTACAATTTTGATAACTTGTGCACAAGTTTGAAAGATTGGGCTCTGATGGAAACTTTGGAGCTGCAAGCTTTACCACACGACGAAAGCTCCAGGCTTATGTACACGCTTGTGGAAATATTATGAACTAATGCTCGACAGATGGAAGCTTGGAAATAAGAGTCTACACGCTAAGCTCAGTTTGCCCATAATCGCTAAAAAGTGCACATACTCATTTATGGGTAAAGTTGACTTTACCCATATTTGAGTAAATTTGTATGGAAAAAAATACTCAAATATGGGTAAGTAGTACGGTACCCATAAATGGGTATGTGCACTTTTCGCGATTATGAGTATTCTTTACCCATATTTGAGTAAACTGATCTTAGCGTGTAGTGCCAAGTCATGAAAACTTGGAACTCAAAGCTTTGACGAACAAAGCAATAATATGGAATAACTCAAAAATGAGTTGCACCGGTTTGTTCGTGAAGTAGCATTAAATGTTTTCTTTTTCATGCTTAGTTTAGGTGACTTTCAACACTTCCGTGGTGGTTCGTCATGGAAATTGAATTAATCACGGACCAATAAATCCGTGTTGTTTTGGCATAACTGCTCACAAAACACCGCAGCATGTTAAAAACGACCGATCAGCGTTGAGAGCCTATCCGCTAAAAATGCCTCTATTATAAATTATCCCAAATAGGTGTTACCCAGACAAACCAAGAATATGGATAAATTTTTAACTTTTATGCTCGTTCATATACTGGAAAATTTTACTCCTATACGTATCATATTAACTTTAGATAGGTAAAACTTATCCATATTCGGGTCAATAAAGTTAACTTAAATTTCTGTTTTATCGGTGTAATAAACATTCTTGAGAAATTGTAATTTGAACTAAGCGTTTTCGTAAATTTCTTAAACATGGATTTTGTACATTGAGCTAAAATGTCTCGCAAATTGTATGAAAAATTCATATTACTTGTCATTGGGTGAAATTTTATCATTACACCTTTTTGTACAATGCACGATTTAATTGCGTGAAGAGAAGCCAATCGCTGCTTCTCTTTAATTGTAGTCATATATGTTGATGTTGGTGCTGAGGTGGGCGGAAATCATCAATTTACCCCAAAAGAATTTTTTTTTAATTTTTGTTCCTTGATTATCGAGATTTTCAGGCCTGCGCTGGTTCATCTCCCGTCGGAGTCACTCAAATACCGTATTGGGTATTTTCGTAACTTGTCCGGGGATGAGATTCGAACTCGTGACTTTGGCCTGAGAGGTATGGATGTGAACCACTACGCCTGGGTCATCCCACATAATAAAAACTTAGGTGCTGTTGAGAGTTATGCATATTAATGAAGTAAATCCTCACGAGTTATCATGGCCTAGTGAGTTCAACCACGGATTCAATAACAATTCTTCCTAAAAATACAAGAACGAACCCCATGCCAGAAACATTAAAAAAGAACTACAAGGGCAGTCTAATGGGGTTGTAAGCAAATTTGACATAGGACTACGTAGCAAGGTGTAATGAATGTTATTATTATTATATTTAATGTTCCTGTATTAGAATAGAGGAGACATTGATCGATTGGAACTAAACTAAGCCTTGCCCAAACACAATGGGGTTGTGTATTACACACGACTGGTTGAGCTAAGCATAGCTAAGCTTCTGCTAACTTCATCAAAGATCGTTACTTCCGCGCTGGGGAGAATACAAAAAATAACAATCAAAAGTGTAAGCTAAACCGTTTGATGCATTGTCTGGTTCAAAATGTTAGATTAGTTTCGTTTGTTTTGAAGAGCAACATTGCAACGTTGGTGCTGTTCTAATGGAACGTTGAATGGGCAAAGATAAGTAAGTATGTTAGAAAAATCTATGATTTGCTCTTTAGAAATCTTTTTTTGGTCTTTATTATTTTTAGAAATCTTTTGGTGGTTCTAGATTGGGTTTAAATAATGGTATGATGAAAAAGGCAACGGCTGTGCTGGCAGTGGTGGTTGTAGCTGTAGATCATTATCCTTATCGCTGTATAGATTTTTTTTAAATCTATTTGGAAATTCAAAGTCTTTTATTCATGATATTTTTGAACATCGACTTGACATTTGTAAAAATCTCCAACTTATTGAAGTAAAAATCTCGAAAATCTATCAAGAAATGTTTATGTTCCAGTTATTTTCAAACTTTCATTTGAACCCTACCCTTGCCGTTGGGCGTAGTCTGATCAAAATAGTGTGGGTGTAGCCGTAATAAATCGTGAGATCAGCTGTATGTTAGAACATTCTATTGTACACTCTTAAGAAAGGTTCGAATGATGATACAACCGCGAGTTGAGGGCCCTTCTCCAGCGTCCTAACCAGTAATTGGCAACGCATTACCTCTGGCTGCTTTCAGTTTCACCCGATAAACACGAGGTCGCTCGGCATCGGTACATGGTCGATTCGAAGGAATTTTCGTATGTTCGATCTTAACGTGCATCCAAAATTTGCGGATATGGTTGGCATCAAAACGATAAGGCATTGCATTTATTCTAATTTTCACAGTTTCTCAAAACATATTTCTTCATAGAAGTAAAACTAGGCTAACGCGAATCGTTAACACAACAGAATAACTGTTCATAATAGTACTAATTGGAATGTGCAGAGAATATTAATTATGAATATCAAGTTCGAGAGTCCACACCGTTGTCTGTGATAGAAAATTTGTTGATACTTGCCGGCACGAAGTTAATAAAAGCAAAATCTCAAAAATAAAACATCCAAGAAACGATCGAATTATTAGCGTCCGGTGTATCAAGTTTTCGTGACGGCAGTTCCAAACATCAACCAAATGTTTCTTTAATCGATCTAAAGTAAACTCTTTCGTACATTCAGTAATTTTTTGCCGAACTTTCAACAGCTGAACGTTCGGTAATCCGATTTAACGGATTTCGGTAAAATTTGACAAGTTCGGTAAATCAGAAGTTTGAACGTTCAGCTATTGAAAGTTCAGTAAAAAAATTACCGAATACTGAAAAATTTTCTAGATGTGTAGGGCCTATATGGTGAAACATATAACCCCCAACAAAGTAGTCAAGTGGGTTGAGATCCGGTGAAGATGCAGGCCATTCTTCGCTTGTGATGTAATCGGGAAAATTATCCGCGTACCACGCTTGTGTCTTCTTTGCCTTGTGAGCCGGAACTGAGTCCTGTTGGAAACAATATGATGTATTTGAAGTTTGAGGAAGCAGATGGTTCTTCAAAACCTGCTCGATGTAATATTCAGTGTTGATTTTTACGTTATGTTCTATGAAAAGAAGAGGAAGTTTTCCTTTTCGTGAAACGGCGCCTCATACCATGATTTTCGATACAATCCGATAACGTTCTACAGTTAGTTTGTCTTTTGGAATATTGGCATGACTTTTGCCATACACACGATCATTTTGTTGATTATGACTGCCCTGAAGGAGGAAGAGCTTTTCATCCGAAAATAAAATCTCGCAGTCACCGTGTCGAACCAACAGATTTCTGCTTCTTTGGACTCTGGCTTGCTTTTGACGCTACGTCAACCCGTGAACCCGTTGTTTTTTGTACGGCTTGCATTCCAGATCATGTCTGAGGAGCCTATTCATTGAAGCAGGGGAAATTTGAAATTGTTTGCTCAGTTTACGGCCAGAGACGAATACGGATTACGTCTTATTCGCTCCCTCACACATTTGATCTTTTTCTTCGTTCTGGCAATTCGTCAGGCACCTCCTTTGTGTTGAATTTCCAGTTTCCTTGAACTATTTTAAGGCACGAAAAACAAAACGCTTACTCACTCCGAACTGCTTTAGGCTATTGAATATCTGACACAGTCTAAGCATTTGCAAATGTAATTTTAAAACTTGCTCCAGGATTGCTTCCATGGTAGCTGATAAATATAACTAAACAGAATCGCTTATTTTCAGCGATAAGCTGTCAAAAAAATACACTCAAAACGGGTATAATCAATTTCGCTGTTAAAATTACCCAGTTTAAATCAACCAAGACTGAAAAAAGGTGACACCTATTGTTAGACACACTGTATTTTTAAACTGTACCCCAGTATAGAAAACAAAAAACGTAGTCCTACGTCAAAAAACGCGGAACATCTCCTCGAGGTTGGGCTTAATTTTCATAACATTTTGAGTCGATATCATAGTTCTGTTAGTCATTCGTACAACCATCAGAGAGACGTTTCTGTTTTATTGGTAACAAAATATTCGTAGTTCTTTGTATTTATTGTTTACGTTCAAATAACGAATGCTCTTTCTGTGTTAACAAATGCTTCGTGCTTTTGAAAGTTGCGCGTATGGCATTGCATACGAAGGCGTCTTCTTTAAAAGTACAAATCAGTTTCGTCAACGAATAGATTTGTTAGATGAATGAATTGTCTTGAGCAAAACTTTTGTCAGCTTTTCCATAAGAGCGATCTCACATAAAATAAGGCAATATTTAGCGCAATAGATAAACCGTCTTAATCATTTAAATTATATTTAAAAGCTCTTTAGTCTTTTGCATGAAGAAGAAGAAGTCTCTTTTTTGTATTCTAGCGATGCATAAAATGAATTGAGACACTATGGTATTTTAGCTATCATTTGTCTCTTTTTAACTATTTTTCCTTGAAGTTTCAGAGATGTTAATCTCTATATCTAGTGAATAGACATTCTTAAAAACTATAGCGGCATTCTTGCTACAGGTGCGTGTACGTATTAGGTACGTAAGTAAGTACGTATTTCAAATCCAAAAATAGATTAGAAACTGAGCTATCATCCTCAAAATAGTGAGGAGATTGCTCTTGTTGTGAGCCTCGTCCCGTATCTCCTTAACTAGCTTGGTGTCGTTTCAGTCCATAAAAACCTGCCTATTCGCGGTAGCTTTCACAATGTAGGTAGAATTCATTCCAAAGCGATTTTTTTTGTTTCGTCTAGAAAGAATAATCATGTGCAGCCAGGCGAATCGAGATCCAAGGTAGCATTTATTATTTTTTCTCTCTCGTCTCCACGCTGCTGCACTTCACACTCGTATAAGTTTACCCTATCGCTTTGCCTTAACGTTTGCCTTCTTTCTCCCTTCAAAACTGACTTCCCCTTTTTTCGCTGAACTGTATCAGCCAAACATTATAAAGTGTTCTTTCCACCTTTGCAGATATAGTTCTCTCCCACGGTTTTTGTAAAACAATGCCGTATCTCGTGTCTTAGCACGATGTTTTTGAAAGGGTTTTGAACTTGTTCCAATCCAGTGACGATATGTACAGGGTGAAGAAAAATGATTCATTTTGTAGCGACCCCGTAGTACTGGTTAATATTCATATTTCTCATGCCAACGTTACGAGTCTGGAAAACCAAAAAGCTGTGGGAGACGTGAACCCTCTCTTAACTCAAAACATACTCAAAACTTACTTTTGATCCAATGTCTGGTAGGCTTAATTCAACGAGTTTGGAAAATATATAGATGTGTATAGATGTGTCGTGAGAATGCATGTATGTACGAATTTTTCAAACATTCATTTATTACAGTCAAATTGTCCCTGACACCTTCTTGTGGTTCTAGTTTTTTTGTTTCAATATGTTCGCCTCAAAGACGATAATTATTCGAATATTCTGCCACACTTAAAAATTAATAAAAAATCAATTTGATATGAAATTTAATTACTATATACCATTAGTCACAAGACAAAGCACAGGGCCAATCAATAAACTTAAACTAGTCTTTTCACACATCGTACTGTGCATTGGCGTCTTGAAGTGATTCCGGTGGCTACCAGTCACACTTAGCTTGCGAGTAAACACATGCATCGTTCTAGCCACACGTTGAAAATGTTCATTAATATATTTCGCACGTTCGTACCTATTTCGGCGTTGCATGGCTTCAACGTTGTCGTCGTAGTCATCGTCGTCGTCGTCGTCGTCGTCGTCATCGTCAATGACATCATTGTGTTCCGCTACTCATTCATTTCATATTTTATAAATAGCAACCACTCCCTCACAAATGCTATTCTGCTCACTGTTTTAATTTTTGAGTTGCTCTCCTTGAGTGAACTTAAGAGAAGTTTTGATATTTGCGGTGTATACGAAATTCATCATCGCATTTTGTTGTTATCTTATCATTTATTGAATTCACAAGCTACTTCAAATATCAGAGTGCACATCGGCATTCGATTGGTGAAGGGTAAATTTAAATATATTTGCGTGGTTTATAATATTGGTTCAAAATCACCCAACTTAATCGACTCCAATGCAGGCCCTGGTTCTTCTTTCAAAGTTTGAGCTCTTTTGGTTGCGAACTTGGATTGCACCGAGCCCTTTGAAGTTAATATGGGTATAAACTGTCCCTTGTTCTATGGAATATCGTTTGTATATGGGACAGTTATGCTACTCTTTGTCAAAATTACATACGAAATAGTCTCTATGCTAACGGGAAATTTGTCTATCAACAACCATGCAGAAGACCAGTTTTCGATCGAATGACAAGTTAATGATTTGATTGATTGGCTTTATTATCGAAACTTTCAGCCTATAGACAAGTTAATGTTTTATTTAGTGATATACATATGAGCCAAGCATTCGCAGCTTTCAAGGTAATATAGCATATGCACTGAAAATTATGTTTCGTAAATAAGCTTTCACTCGTTTCTCAAACATGGATTTTGTACATAGAACAAATGTCTCTTTCGTTGTATCAAACAGCCATATTGCTTGTCAATTAAAATACGATTGCATATAACAAAGAAACCCAACACATCTCTTATAGGAACAGAAGGTTGTCTTCCTTGGGCCTCTAGAGTATTCATCAGGCGTGTTCTGGCGGCGTCATTATCCGTGCATTGCCAGACTTCGTGATCGATGTCATCATAATCATCAAGATTGATGTCCACGAGCTTAATTCGATAGTAGTGTGCATCTAACTGTTAGTGGATGGACATAAGCCAACTCATGACGCGTATGAAATCACGGCTCACGTGTAGGTCCTTGAACCACGCCTTCGATGAAACGATAGGAATGATGGAATGTAACAGCAGTCTTAGATTTCCAGTATTCCAATCGGTTTGCCAACTTGAAAGGGTACTCTGATGTACTAAATAAAAAAAAATATTGTGTGAAATTCGTCTAACTTACAAATCGCCTTCCTGTGCGCCCACCACTGCGAGCGAGTCCGCTTTTTTATTCCCCAAAATTGAGCAATGTGGACCCATACAAAAAGTGCTCAAATATGCTCATTCGACCAGCACACGCATCGGTTACCTTTGTTTTGAAAGGAAATAAGAAATCTTTTTATTTTATTTTTTTATTTTTTTTAGACGGGATAGAAAATCTGATATCAGGCTCCTAAAAAACTCAGGGTGTGGGGATGAGGGTGCCAGCTCATTGACCCACTAAAAACTCACGCATGCCTAGAGCACTGGTCCATTCTGGAACCACCTTTCGGTATTACTTCAGGGAGGGGGCTAGTGTGCATTACGCACCCACTACTGGGTCTTTAGTAATTAGATCCACCGACCTGACGCTGATTCGATCGAAATGCTACGGGATCCAAGCAGGATTCGGGATGTATCGTAGTTTGTGGTACAGATCGTCCGCGATCTTTTTGCCCGAACAATTACAGTACCTATTCCCCATGTCACGACCGCTTACGTCTGCCTGTCGGATCTCGCGCCGCATGGTGCTTCCTCCGTAGTTCGTTCAGCCGTTTAGGGAAGCTTAACGTTTCCAGGGTCTACCGCGGGGAAGCGAACTATTTTCACACCCCAAGATGAGTGTCTGCCGAAGCGCCTTAATCGAAATGAGGCTGTCCGAGTAGATGAAGTAATGGTTTGCGGGCAAGTTGGAAATCATGGTTCCTGCAGTTTGTGGAAGGCACTAGAGTTTTAACTGAAGACACCGAAACTAGTGGATCTATCGAGGCGAAACCGATCAGTGAAAAGCCGTTTTATCTGAAGTTGACCTGTTGATACTTTGATAATAAGTAAATATAACTTATTATAGAACGTAGTTGATTCGGAATCCTACGAGATGCTTGTTTCATGAGAAGATCTTAATCAATTGAGAAACTGCTATAGCTGAAGCACGGTCTGGTCTATAGCACAGATGATACATATCCGACGATATGTACTGGTGGTAAATTCTCATAAATCGAGATTGTGTGTTCAGAATGTTTTCTCTCCACATTTGATTAACATTCTGAGCGAGCGCTTCCAGAATCGATTCTGGAGGGGTTTTATTATTATTGTATTTAAATCCTCATTACTTTTAGCCTCCTGGGCTAGATTGCCAACTGGGTGGGGTTTTACTCTTGCCTTCTACTTCTAGACTCATGTTATGCGTTATGTAGATAGCCAAGAGCAATACGCTGACAATAATATGGACTTCACAACCAGTTTAGTTTTCTGAGAATTCCCGATCTCTAGATTTTAGCCCAAGAAGATAGGTTGTCTAGGGAATTATACAATAATTCCTGCAAGTTAACGGCATGTGAGCCTCTTCGAGAAACCAGCGTGCATTGGTCTGTCAAACTCTTAAACGACCCAAATTCGACGGAATGTTTTATGGAGATATCTTCAAACCAGTTGACCAATTCCATAATTTTCAATATTGTTAAATGGGGCTAGAGTGGGCCTTCCACCAATTTTTGATTTTATATTTAGAATTTCAATGTTTGTTTCAATTTTTATTATATTAACCAAAAAACCAAAAAATCCAAGAACTTGAAAAAAAAATTTTTTTTTTCTTTTAATTTTTATTCCTGAACGGCTTGTTGATTCCTCTAATCTTTTAATCGGAATCGGACGGGTATTGTGAAATACTTTGGGTGAGAGTATAGAAGATAAACCACAAAGTGAGGGCTCGATTTCCGCCTCAGCCGGTGGAACCCAAAGATGTCTTCTGGTCTACTTTACTGATCCACCGGGCTTTATTGTCCGTTGTATGATGCTAAGTGTTGAGTCTGTACACCGGTTGAAGGCGGTATAATTTTCTCTCTTTCTCTCTATTTATCTCTAAAAAAAAACAAGTTTCCCCCCCTTTCCCATTTTGGAATCCAAGATACGCCTATGGCTTGAGTTCCTTTCTTATGCGTTTTGTTTCTTCCAATCTTAGTCCAAATGTAGCCTGTTGCCTGTTTGTGTTAAATATCACAAGCGGGTAGTTCAAGCTTTCAAGAGGAATCCCAACAGATCAGTTCGAGATGTGACGTACTACACACGTACTACACACGTACTACACACTACACGTACTACACACGTACTAAGTCCAAAGGCACCTAATCGCGAAGAACAGCAGAATACGGTAGGTAAAATAAGTGCACGGAAGCTCTACACCCAGATGTTGACGAAACCGCATTGCCTCGTTATGGATGATGAGACGTATGTAAAAGCAGACTTCCGGCAGCTTCCGGGGCTCCAGGTTTTCACTGGTCATCATAAATTCGATGCCCTTGAGGACGTTAGAAATCAAAAGATGTCAAAGTTTGCCAAAAAACATATGATTGGGCAAGCAATTTGCTCGTGTGGAAAGCGGGGCCTCCGTTCGTGACAACTGGAACGGTCAATGGGCAGGTGTACATAAATGAATGCCTCCAAAAGCGTCTACTTCCTTTTCTGAGGTCACACGATGGTCCTTCGATTTTCTGGCCGTATTTAGCCTCGTGCCATTACTCGAAATAGGGTTTGGAGTGGTACAATGCTAAGGAGGTCAATTTCGTGCCGAAGCATCAGCATCAACGCACCGGAACTGCGGCCAATTGAAAAGTACTGGGCCATCATGAAGCAGGAATTTCGGAAGTATCCTAAGAAAGTGATATCGGAGGAAGATATGAAGAAAAAATGGATTGCCACGCAAAAAAAAAACAAGTGTTGTACAGGACCTTATGAGTAGTGTAAAGAAGAAGGTTCAAGGCAATTGAAATTGAATAAAACAAACATGGGAAAATATTCATAATATGTTTTATTTTACTCCCTGAAAGTTTGAAGATGATTGGCTCAACGGGCGAATTTTTCCAAATATTTGTATGTGTCGCAATTTGATTCCGTACACCCTTTGAACGCAGCTAAATTTATTTATGTAGAGCTTAACTAATCGCATTTGACAACTGGCCCTGATCGCCTCGGATCGAAAAAGGTTTTTCAAGCGATCGATATACCCTTCTCTGTAAAAAGATTGAAATGTGGTCGACGTTTCCAAATGCTTGTCACGATGAAATCTTTATTCTTTCACTCTATACGAAACACCGAATCCTTCTTTTTAACCGTTAATGCCAAGACGAACTAACCAGAGGCAAGGAGTACCCTTTTGAAGAATAAAAAAAGAAGGCACACTCTCAAATCATTCACGGCAGTATAGGATACTTTAATTATCACTTCACGTTTTTGAGACTAACAATCACAAACAACGCTCAAATTACTAGTCACTGGATGCTCCTGTGGAGCAAACAATTCTTGAAAATTTTACGGCTAAAGTCCTAATAGTATTTGAGGTTTGTGCTCAGAAAACTTCGAAGTGATAGCGACTTGATCCCGTATATCCTTAAGGAATATGCCAATATGAAGGAAACATTCCAATTTCAAACCACGACTATTTACAACGATATGTCTGGAAGTAAAAGACTGACTGTTACCTGTGCAGAGCAAAATATTTGCTGTTTTTTACAGTTGGCATGGAGTTAGTCGAGAGATCATAGTGAGTTAATGCTACTACCCATCATGCAGCATTAACACGACTGTACTCTTACGTAGTTGGTCTGTATAGTTTTTTAGCCATGTTCTCTTCTCTCGTGAAAGCAGTCATTTGCCAGTTTGGTAGGCTGTTAGTAAGTTAATGTGAAGCTGAACATTCATATACAGGAAGCTTTAATAGCGTGAGGTGGGGCGAATGATTTTCGTATTTTGTTTTGTTTCGACGACACAAAGCACGCTCACCTTCTCTTGCTCTCTCACGTCGGTCAGCTTACTCCCACAGCCACAGGTATTATTACACATACGATCCATTTGACTCGATGTTGAGTTGTTTTCGACTCACTTTCATTAAACGCTGAACTACTCAAATTTGAGTACATATGGTTGTGATCGGCAAGCCGATATATAATAGCACATCGACTTGAAAAAGATGGATATTTTCGATTTTTGTCAAAAAAAAGAAGTCGGAAACAACTCTTAATTGAGTTTAGCTTGTGGCCATGTATGTTGTATCTATTATTTTATTCTGGTAAATGCTCAAACCGACCTGAACAAAACTTATTCCACCTTCAAGTAAGTCAAATCTTTTAAAGTCTTTCTATTTATTAATATCATTGGACGAACTGTTAATAATGGTTAGACTACAGTGTTTGAGCAACAATATTGCCTCGTTTGAGCACATTGCATACATTGCATTCAGTCTGTCAAATATTTGAATACAGAGCTAGAATAGCTGCGAATCAAACTTCATCAATTTTATTGATAAGTCGAGCACTCTAAGTCCAAGACGAAATAGACCTATCTGTCAAAAGATAAGCTTTTCCAAGAGAAAATTAAGGATAGAAGAAATTTAATTTGCTCGCCTTTACTAATGATCTATATGTATGTAATTTATAATAAGAACTGCCAATACTTACACGTTAATCCCTCTGCTAGCTTCTAAACTATCAAAACATAGGGTAATGGGATGTAATGTTAGCCTAGCTCCTTCATTCGGCCTATGTACCAAATGTGTCATTAATTTAGCTTTAATCAACAAAATCATGTTGTTATTAGGATAACCGATGTAATCCGAAGCAATTGAGACAAAATTAATCAACTTATAGTTGTTCACTTTCGCGTAGTTTTCAATTTCTTGAACTTTTTTGGCATCATGATTTCACTGGTTAAGCTGAACAGATGATCTACACGATCTTCAAGTGATCTAAAATTGGCTAAATTGAATCGATAAAGCGAGTAATCCATTCTGGATGTATAGAAAATAGTTACACGTTACAAACTAACTGTTCACATAGCTGAAATTACAATGATTTTACTAGAAAATCGTAGACCCAATGTTGGGGACATATTTTGTTGTATGTTCCCAATTATGGCCTGTTGTATCAATAACGTAGTAAAAAGGTTGTTATTCGTAAAATTTAAGTGGAAATGCATGAGTTTACGGTTGTTGATAATAAAGTGGGTCATCTTAACACAAATCGAAGGAACAAAGTCATTGTATAGTGAATTATAATGTTTTCATTATATAATGGCTGATACAACATATATGAACATCACTTAAGTGTTTCGAAGTAGTTTTACTTTAGTTTGGTTTGTGAAACTTTATGTTAAGTAAAGCGAATACAGCTGGCAATGCCTTAATTTATAAAATTAGGAAAAAAACTCCTTACACAGACTGCATTTTGTAATAAATCCATCGAATGGGACGAACTTGCATCCATGAATAGATCCAATTTGGTGCTTATAGACCGTCATTCAATCCATGTCCCTCGAATGCTTCTGACATTATAAAAAGAGTTGTGTAATTTTTCGTGACACATATTACCAAATGTCTTATCAAATTTATCTTAGCAAGTGTATAACTAGTTGAATCAACTTTTAGTTTGTCATTGTTCTTCAGATTGGCAATGTGTATTTTTATTTCATTTACTCTCCCAGAAATGTTGGACAATGCGACTGTGACAACAAACGGGATGCTTCATTTAAAAACAAACAAATGTAAGAGACACATAGAGGCACATTGACAGTAACAAACGGGTCCTTCTTTAGCTCAGTCGGTTAACGAACGGCTACAAAGCAACACCATGTTGGAGGTGGCTGAGTTCGACTCACGGTCTGGTCTAGGAGTTTTTCGTTAGGGAATTTTTTTCGACTTGTACTTGTACTTGCCCACACAATCATACTAATGCAAAAACTGTACCTGGCATCGAAAGCTTTGAATGAATAGCTGTGAACAGAACACTAAGCTGAGAGCGGTTAATAATCTTATTGCGAAAGCAATATGCTTGAAACGCCAAGAAAGAAAGAAAGAAAGAAGAGACAGTGCAGGCTTAACATTACAATACTGGTTAACAACGAATAGAGGAAACATGGGCTCTCTCAAAAGCAACAGTGATGCCATAGCTTCAGCTCAATAGCGAAGCATTATTTATCGTTGAATACTGTTGAACAGCTCCGAAACATATTTTTTATTGCATCATCTAAATATGAAATAAATTTAACTCAATGTTCAACATTACATTCTGGCAACCAGCTTATATGTAAGAAGAAGCTGATGAAGACATTTCCTCCGGTACACGCGACAAATGCAAACTTTGTGTGAACTTCTTCAGCAGGTAGGAAGCTGATGGTTTTCTAGATGATGTATTTTAAATTTTCAAAATGACAGTAATGAATTGGTAATCAATCTTGATTTTAACCCGATAGATAGAGCTTATGTTCGTACCATTAAAATTGGAATAATTTTAAAATGTAGGAATTTTAGTTCTATTTCCTACCCCTGATTAAACCGTTCCCTACCCTATACATTTTTTTTTATTTTTTCATCTCCCGTCAGAGGTATTTTCGTTACTTGTCAGGGGATGAGATTCAAAATCGTGACTGTGGCGTGAGAGGTATGGTTGCTAACCACTACGCCGAGGTCGCACCCTATATGTAAATTTCAAACTTACAACGAATAACTTTTTTTTTCTAAATCATTATGAATAGAGCTCAACTTCTTAGCTATAACGATTATTATTATTAGTATCTGATTTTTGTTCATTTCATAACATGTAGTTGGAAACTTTCACCTACCCCCGAGCCTCTGGTTGCCAAAGAGGGTTAGGTTCGGTGGATACATTCGTTAGATTTGTAAACTTACATCCTAATTCGTTTGCTTCGGTTGGATTAGCTATGGTGATTCAGGAACCGCTGGACAATATAACAGGATCCAAGAATCACTGCTTTCTGAAGCTGCTCAATTCTTTTTGCAACTCCAACTTTTCAAGGGAACTTATAATGGATCGGAGAACAATTCCGGTCGCCGATATTATTACCGGAACTATACGGACCTCCTCCAAATGCCACATCTACCTCAACTCCTCCGCCAAATCGTGGTATTTCGTAATCTTGGTGGAGAACGTTGAATAGACGTTGCGATCCAGCGGTACAGCGACATCGATGAGAGTTACACTCTTCTTCCTTTTGTCGTAGATCACAATGTCAGGGCGATTGGCACGGATGAGTACATCCGTTAGGAGCTCGCGATCCCAGTACAGCTTAACGCAACTATTTTCCAGAACCGGGTCTGGCAGGTACTTGTAGTAGGGCACGTAATGGTTTACCAAATTGTGCTTCAGTGCAAGTTGTTAGTGCACAATCTTGGCGACATCGTTGTGACGACCGAGATACGCTACTTCTGCCAATGCTTGGCAGCCAGCAACAACATGTTCGATCGTCTCTCCTTCTGCGATGCACTTTTTACAACGGTCTTCTACTTCTTCGTGCAATATGTACCTGCGATAGTTCTTCGTCGCAATGACCCGGTCCTGGATGGCTACCATGAAGCCTTCAGTCTCTGAGAAGAGGTCACCTCGCACCAGCCACGTATTCGACGCTACTTTGTCGACAAGCGCTTGTTCCAACTGATGGGGATGCGTCCCATGCAGCTCCTTCAGCTTCCACGATGCAACTTTATCGTCAATAGTTTTTAGGTCACAGCCCAGCTGATAGTCCTCCTCCGCCAGATGGAGGGCGCTGAACCCATCGTCTGCTTCACAAACAGCACGGTAGACTTCATGACGGGTCTGGCTTTCAATGAAGTATATCCGCAGCTGCTGAATCTGGGAAACACATAGCGCTTGAATATCGGTAACGCCTCTTCCTCCTTCAATACGTGGTAGGGTGACTCTTTCGATGGCTGACTTTGGGTGATGCATGCGATGCTTAGTGAACGCCACTCGTACTGGTCGTTCTTGGTAGGAACGAGCAGGAACTTTTCCTGCAACTCCTTCTTGATCGTTGTATGGCGAATCCCATTCAATTGCAGGAATCCAAGGTACTTGTAAGACTCGCCTTCAACCATATTCCGAATTTCCTCCTGTTCGTTGATGCGAAAACTACCGGTATCCGACACTTCCCCCGAAGAAGATTGACTGTTCGACATTTATCGATTCCAAACTCCATCCGAATATCGTTACTGAACACCGTTACAAGCTGCAAGAGTCTGTGCAGCTTTCCAACTGTTTCCGCAAACAGCTTTACGTCGTCCATGTAGAAGGTGTGGGTAACATTGGTAGCTCTACCTCCACTTTTCAAATGGTAGCCATAGTTGCATTGATTGAGTGTTCTGCTAAGGGGATTCATCGCAAGGCAAAACCACAGCGGGCTAAAGGTATCGCCTTGGAAAATTCCCCTTATTATGCCGAGAGTTCTGGATCTTAGCACCGTTGCTCCGTTAGTAATGTGAAGACATGTACTCCACATGCCCATTGCATGCTGTAATAGCCTGATGATTCCACCATCTACCTTGTACAACTGCAGTGCCTTGATAAGGTACGAGTGAGGAACTGAGTCGTACGCCTTTTTGTAGTCGATGTATGCCATGCTCAGGTTTCTCCTTTTTTGGCTTGCCTGACCTACAATAACTGCATCGATGATGACCTGATCTTTGCAGCCTTGCGTGTTTTCCGGAAGCCCTTCTGTTCTTCGGTCATGACACTGTTCGCATCGCAATGGTTTAGTACCTTTCGGTTGGTTACTTTCGAAAGCACTTTGTACAGGCTTGAAAGGCATGTTATTGGCCTGTACTTGGCTGGATTAGCCGTGTTCTGATCCTTGGGAAGAAGATAGGTTGCCCCAATAGTAATGAATTGTGGCAGCCGCTGGGGGTCCTCTAGTACCATATTGAAGCACTCTGCCATTCGTCCATGAATTGAGGAGAACTTCTTATACCAGTAGTTGTGCACAAAATATGGTCCTAGTGCAGCCCAATTCCTGGTATGCCGGGTAGCCTCGCGAATATCCTGGGCGGTAAATACGGTGGCGACCATGCTTTCAATTCCATTACTCCTATCCTCTTCCTCTTACAACCACATCCCATTACTGGTATGTTGAACGGGATTCTCATATAGATTAGCCCAAAACTGTGTCACTGCGTTAATCTCCGGAAGTCCTTCGTTGTAATCTGTTTTGTTGTTTCGGATGCGGTTGTAAAACTCCCTTTGGTTAATGTTGAAAATTCGATTTTCCTCCTTTCGCTTCGAACTTTCTCCATACCGACGCATCCGTTTTGAAAGAACACTCAATCGCTGTACATGGGTGTCGAGGACCTCAATAATATTAGTTTCAGCGAGGTCACGGCGTTCTGCGGGGTTGACAATTTCAGCAACATGACGAACTAGCCTCGCTGATCGGTTTCCCCTTTTGTACTGTGTTAACCGACCAATTTTGGTCCGTAGTATGGTGATTCGGCTCTCCAACCGCATCATCCATGCGGGTTTTTGTGCGTTGGGTCGTACATGCCCTCCGTCGTTTCCTTGTGGGTACGTCCGTAAACCCAGCGTTCTTACAATAGCCACAGCTGCAGAGTATACTATGAACTGCAGGTCCTCAAGGTTCTCAACGGCTTCCAAGTACTGTGGCAGGATATCCTCGTTGAGAATGCTTACTGCACTTGTTAACCGGTAGGAATACTGCAGTTTTGGTATCCTGTGTCGGGACATGGGGTCTGTCCCTTGGAATTGTGTTACTGCTGCGTTCATGTTGAAAGCTATTTCGCCCAATAGTTGCTGTCGTTGTTGGTCCACTGTTGGTCCTGGAGCGGTCTGCTCGTCCGTTGACACGTTTACCGCTACAATCGACTCACGCCTCTCACTCGCAAGTGATGCATCCAGCCCAACAGAACTCGTTCTCGACATATCGCTTGATGCATTATCTTCCCTCCCTTATTATTATTATTATTATTATTATTATTGTTATTATTATTATTATTATTATTATTATTATTATTATTATTATTATTATTATTATTATTATTATTATTATTATTATTATTATTATTATTATTATTATTATTATTATTATTATTATTATTATTGTTATTATTGTTATTATTATTATTATTATTATTATTATTATTATTATTATTATTATTATTATTATTATTATTATTATTATTATTATTATTATTATTATTTATTATTATTATTATTATTATTATTATTATTATTATTATTATTATTATTATTATTATTATTCTTAGATTTCTTATTATTATTATAATTATTATTATTATTATTATTATTATTAGGGAGCCTAATTATTGTTATTAGGAACTAGGAGCTTATTATTATTGTTATTATTATTATTATTATTATTATTATTATTATTATTATTATTATTATTATTATTATTATTATTATTATTCTTAGATTTCTTATTATTATTATAACTATTATTATTATTATTATTATTATTATTAGGGAGCCTTTCAACCTCTTAGGGCTCCTTTGAGTTTCATTACTTTGACGAAGCGACCCCTACGTAGTAGTTAACATCCACACCAAACGCCAAAGTCACGAGTTCGAATCTTAACCCCGGACAAGTTACAGGGCCAAAAAGGAAGATACCCAAAGAGGTGTTTAAGTGACTATGAAAGGAGGTGAACCAACCCGAGGCTGAAAATCTCGATAATTTGGAAACAAACAAACAATTACAAAGTACAGCCCCATTTGGGTTGTTAAAAATGATGACCTAGGACTACGCTACTAATTGTTAGCCGTTATGAGTGTACAATGCAATATTATTTTAATTAATATACTTTTTAAGACAAGACATAACATATATGAATTTTTCAATAGAATGTGGCCCGAAATCAACAATGTGCTCTATAACAAATCACACACACACACATTTATGTTCACATCACACGTACATTTCTTTGGTATAATATGACGAACACAAACATGATAGGTATGATGTGATGTGATGTGATAAGAACCCACCATCAGTGCATTTATTACCCAAATCTGCACGCCTGTTCTCAGCAAGTTGCCCCGAGAAAATAGCCTTCGTGATGGCTGTTATATGGCTGTTATAGCAGCGCCAGTCGGTCTCAATGAGGACCTTCGGAAGACTACGGCCAGAAGATCGCGTGTTTTCACATGACAGCGTACTGGCGACACCCCGTCCAGTCAAAAAATCTTCCAACTGTCTTAGGCTACCCCCCAATCCCAGTTATACAGTTGTTATAGGAGCAGTGGAAATTTTTAGCAAGAATGATGATTTAAAAAAAAATTTAAGATGCAAATTGCAGGAATTTGCATGGCTATTATAAAATTTTGTTTGAACTAGTGAATGTGCTAAAATATTACAAGTTTCGACTGTTCCTAAAAAATAGTTGTTTAAAATTTAAATAACTTACAGTAAACGCATGTCAGTCTCTGTGTTGTATCATATTTTCAAAGAATAGAATTTCAATGGCATCTTTGACTGCTTGTTATTTGTAACGAACTCCTATGCTTTTATAAGCCGATCCAATATGAAATGGATCAACAACTGAAAAATTGCTCGTTCTTTACGAGGTCTTACTCACATAAAAAAATTAAAACATAAAAGCCAAAAATGCTATTTATGCATATTTCCAACTTGAATGATGTACATGGACTTTTAAGACACAGTCTAGTTATGCAGTGGATATATTTTGTGCATTCGCATATTATGTTCTCGTGGTGACTTTCTGTAGTAATTTAAGTATTTTTAATAATTGACCATGTAAAAAGTGGCTACAGGAAGTCATTGCGAGAACATAATAGCGAATATACAAAACATACCCACTGATTGTAACTGGGAAAAAAAATATAAATATTAGATATGTAATAATATGTTACTTGTCCTGGAAAAGCTGAAGACAAGAACATTCCAAATATCGTAGATGAAATTTCAATGAATGATATTATTTTATAAGGTGTTGAATAATGTCTTCATACTTTCTAGTTCAAAGATAGCAATTTGATGATGGTCAAGCACCAGTCAAGGTGGTGCATTCGATCATGCCTTGACCTACCCCGCATGGGGATGCTTGGTAAAAGTTTGTGTTCCTGTTTCGAAATACTACCTCACAATGCCCTCCGCTCAATTTCAAACTACTTCTATTCAATTTTCACAGCCTGCCGTAAGCTAACGGAACTATCAATACTTTCTCTTAAGAACTTTGTTCTAGCAAAAAAATTGCTGTCTACTCCTAGAAACTCATGGTGATGAGAAATTATTTCCTTCTCAAAACAACATCATCACAGATCGTTACCCCGCGTATGAGAGAATACAAAGAAAGACAATATCAAGTGCTTATTTTGACGTTAAAGACGTTCGTTTTTTTTTTGTCTTTTTTCGCTCAGTTTTTCAATCATCGAAAAATATTTTCTGAGTATCAGAAAATGAGAAGAAATATTAGTTATTTAGTTGAGTCTTAGTACACGACGCTGAAGAAGTCTGCACATTGTAGGCGAAATACACGTATCTGTCAAGATGAGAAATGAAGGTAGTTGGAATTAAATGGAAATTACTAATCATTCTTCTCATTTTCTAGTTACAGGTGTTCCACTAAAAAGTTAACATTCACCAGGATTAATTTTGTGGGTGCCTTCCATACGGGATGACAAGCTATCAAGTTTAATGAGTTGTTACTAAATTATATCGGTAGTGAAGTTGTACATAAAACGAAACATTCAGAATTTATCGTTTTGTAGAAGATCTTTAAAATAAAGTTTTAAATTTAAAATAAAATATTTAAATAAATGTAAGCTTAAAAATAGTTAAAAAAAGTTTGAAATAAGAGAGCCTGAAATGGCTGTGTGTATGGGCTGCGTAATATGTTTTGAAGCATACTTTTATGCTTGCCATTTTTCACCTTCTCTTACTCTCTCACTCTCTTGGTGCTCACCTACAAGTTCGGACGTAACCAAAACATACTGAATGCTACCTCCCGCATTCGCGAGAAAATCGCCGTGGTGCACAGTTGTCGTTGCGTCCGTTGGTGGTGTAGTAATTTTCGTTATTTGCTTTAGTACAGCCTATTACGGATGTGTATATCCGTCAGCTACCGTTTGCACATGTGTGCACACTCGATAGCGATGTTGTAGCGGAAATTTAAGTTATGTGTGGTGTCGAGTGTGACGATTCATAGTGTAGTTGGCCTGTGATATAGCGTGTGCTTTTCAACACCGAGAACAAATCAAATCTCGAATAATACTGCAGCTGAAACTTGATCTCCAGCTAGGTGGTATTCTTGAAATAGATGAGCGCCTTGTGTACTGTAAGCTGAGTTTTTTGGTCTTTGCAAAGTGTATATGTTCACATATTGTGATAGCCTTTCCGAATGGAAGACAAATTAGAAAGTGTAAATTTGTATTTGAGTGATTATTCAAAATCATTGAGATTTTGGCACTGTTTACAAAAGCCTTGAAAATTGCGTCAGCTCTATACCATACAGTGAATCGAAGCCAGAGTAAATGAAAGCGATTTTTACGCCATTCGCGTTGAAAGTGAGAGTTGGAAGATCGAAGCTTTGAATCGGATGGATCGAAAGTGGACCAACGATTAATTTAACGTTTTCTTTCATTTCGAGTGTGTTTCTCCATTTGTTGGTTAGTGGTGGTGTGGTTTTGCATGCGTGTGTCAACAGCTCGTCTCGCGAGGAAGTGAATAGTGAGAGTTTTGTTGGTTTGTTTTAGATGAATGTTTTGCTTCCTATTCTTCAACATGTGCTATAAACATTCCCATAAAGTGTATAAATGGTATATTACTAGTTTTCGATTTTAAGTTAACCCTGAAACTGTTCAACAGTGATATTGATTGATAAGAGGAGAAGTATGTGAGTGAATTCGCACTAAAAACTGATGCCTGTTATATTGTGTGGTCTATGGCAGCGAGCTGGTAAACACGTTTTTGTTCTCCTTTCACTTGATGGAAATGGAAATCAGACTCCCACTCCTTCACTCTCGGTGGAAAACAAGAAGGTAAGGGGAAGCAGACAGCAGACACGGTGTCAGCCATGAGTCATCGCTTGAATTGGAGAGAAAAAAAACTAACTTACAGAACAAGATGGTTGAATTGCAAGATTAAACGTGCTTTTGATTTTCAATATTTTGTAATGAAATAATAATTGCTGGTTTAATATACCTGTTTGTGGCACCTTTTCACACACACAAAATCCTAATTAGACAAAGTTTGTGCAAATAAAGTATCACAAAGGGAGTGAGAATAACTCATTCATGTTTCCATCGTTCGCTGGTTCTTATACTCAGTGGTTGAAGCTGCGCAAATAATTATTTGTTAGCGCAACCTTCTTGCTCGTAGAACACCATTCGTTACGGCAAAGATAGAATCGTGGCCTTCCATAACGAAGGAGGCGAGCGCCGCTGGGTGCGACAGGCGGTAATGGGGGTCCTTCGATGGAGGGATCTGCCTGGAAGTCGAGGTTCCGTCAGCAGTTCTAATAGTAACAACAATTACAACATCAACAACAACAATATCAACGATCGAATAGAGGTAAGCTTTTAAATAAAACTACTAAACATTTTCCCCATATGGAATAACCACAGGGACATTGAGGGGCAAGCACAATTTTTAGCACAAGAAAATTAGCTGATCAACTATTTGTGACGTTTTACGGTTATGAATAATTAGCTACCAACTCACTGAAATACATGTAGCCAATATAGTAAACTGTTTTCTAAACTTCCTGATGCTATTCCAATGTCATGACAGCTAATCATCATCATCAAATATCTAATCTTGCGTATAATAGGAAAAAAACGCATCATATAACCAAGGCTCATGATCCAAAATCACAGTATCTTCTCACTTACCCACTCTTTTATTCAACAATTATCCATGTCTGTGATCTTCACACCAAACAAACAATCATAGTTGAAATCAAGCATATTTGGCAGCTATATTTTAACAGAGGCTAGAGTTAGTTGCTTGTGGATCGCGGAACGAGCTACGTTTTGAGCCATGCCTACTGGTCACCATGTCCAACCGAGCCGACAACCTGGGCCATTTTCGATTGAGTAATAAAAAATCATTATTACGCAAAAAGCACTCATTGCATCGAGGCTGTTGTTATTATTGCTCACTTCGTGGATCACGATTTTTCCTTTAATTACTATCACTGCTGTATACCAATATGACAAATTTAATTACAGATTTGCATAAAAAGCTGCAGAATTTCTACAACGTTCAACAGCAAAAATGATGATAACTAGAAATGAGAAGAAAAATTAATATTTTCCATTTAATTCCAACTACCTTTGCTTATCTTGACAGATACGCGTATTTCGTCTACAATGTGCAGACTTCTTCAGTGTCTTGTACTAATAACTCGACGTACGAGACACTGAAGAAGTCTGCACATTGTAGACGAAATACGCGTATCTGTCAAGATAAGTAAAGGTAGTTGGAATTAAATGGAAAATACTAATTTTTCTTCTCATTTCTAGTTACAGGTATTCCTTTAAACAGCTCAAACCCTCTAGGATTCAAAAATGATGATGTTTGTACCGGTTGGAGACAGATGAGAGCTATTGCCATTCAAACCCCTAGCCAAACCGCGGACGATCACAGTAAATATCGACACATCGTGATATTTTCGTTTGATTGAAAATTGTTGGAAAAAAAATCTATTGTCTGGAATATAGGTTGAGATACTTTGTTACCGTAGGGTTAATGGAATGGTGTCTATCTCGCGTTACACTCAGAGTCTAAACTTTCTAAACGTGGAGATTACAACAACAGTTTCAACAGGTAGAGAATCAAGAGCTTCCTTCCACAAGATCTTCGAACGTTCACGGGACAACGATTTGGGCTATTTTTTGTTTAATAATAATTTATTTGTACAAGCTCAATCGAATTAACTTTACAGAGCCAAATTTTCATATTTTTATACATTTATACATTTTTCTTAACACTAAAGTTAGGAGGATTTGGGCTATTTATGAATATGGTAGTTTTTGTTTTCAGTCGGTGGCTCGGTCGCACACTATCAAACTGAAACGTATCGAATATCTGCGTTTTCTTATTATATAAGATCACTCGGATGCATAGAATTATTTCTCAGGCTCGTCACAAAGTGTGATGTAATTTTATTTTCGAGATTTTCAGTTTTGGGCTAGTTCATCTCACATCGTAGTTATGGAACTATTGCTTATTTTTCATGTGTTTGATTAGAAAATCACATATAAACTTGAGTAGCGTTTAATTAATCAATTAATTAAATATATAAATCTTGCCAAATTTGTATCTATAACAATATATAAAAATTTCGTAGTATATGGCAGCACGCTTGTTCACAGCAATCTGCATTGTCAAAGATATTTGATTTTACGTAACCCATATGCACTTCCGAATGATTATCAATGCACTAGATTGCGTGATTTGTAAAACGTTTTTGCAGTGAGTTGGAAACATGACGGAAATGGTTTTTTGATTGTGCGATATTGTACCTTAACAAATGATGTACCGGTAATCGTGGCCTATGTACGCATTATATGTATAGTGTGTGTTGAAAACTGTTATTGCTATGGTGAAACATGGAATGTAAAATAAGTTATGGATCGGTTGGTTAAATTGAAACACGTTCAACAAGTGTGCGGTAGGATGATTAAACTATTCTTCCGTGATTGTTTGACACCACTAACTAGGCGATAATTACAACGTGAAAAATATTTTCTAATCATGAGCCGAACCAGAAAAAGCTTAAGTTCTCTCTAATAAACAATAAAAAAATATTTCAATCAGTAGTAATATCATAGAACATCCAATTAACGACAAATTGCAATCATTCAACCATGATGAAGACATTTGCATAGATATACTTGATTTCAAGCAATTTTCAAAAGCTGACTGTTCGAATAACAAACTTGTCATTTCTTGACATCGAAAAGTAAATACATGGTATACTTGTTCTTACACCTCTAGTTAAATGGTAAAATATTATGTCTTTTATGCATTGTACATGTTTTTGTTGCAGTTTGGACCATTTTAATCTCTATCTGCAGCAAATTTGTCAACTAAGATCTTTCTTTCTTTTTATTTACGTGGTTTTCAGCCTTTTGGCAACTATTAACTAAGATTTTTCAAAAAACACTTTGAAATTTTGCTACCGTACCAGTCTTCTAGAGACAAAAATATCCTAAATAGAACAGGTCTCGTTTTGTTTAGATAATGCAACTCACACACCCTGGATAATAAGATCGTTGTATGTCTTTTTTGCGAATTAAGTTTGCGATGTTGAGTCATTAAAAAACAACACATCAATGAATTCTGGAAAGTGTGAGCTGTTTAGTGGAATACCAGTAACTAGAAAATGAGAAGAACGATGCGTATCTTCCATTTAATTTCAACTTACGTCGCATTTTTCCAAATATATTGAGTTTTGATTACTAATTCAAGCCGAATAGTGACTCACTTACCAAGTTACTGAATGACAGAGATGTGTATATTACATGCAACAAAATGAAATAAAATGATATGCCAAGCAACATTTTGTATTTTATTATTTTATGTTCTCCTGGAGTAGCCACTGTTTCTTATTCTCTTATGTAAATGATCCATCAGCATTCGAAAACAGGTAACATACTGTATATATTTTTTTGTATACAAACATAAATTATCTGACACAAACTCACATTATCAATTAGGTAACCAATAAGGTGCAGACAACTCATTGGCGAGTTTTGATTTTGAGTTATTTTAAGTAAGTTTTGTAACTTTACGTTTACGAACATTTGAAGACATTTTGTGAAACAGAAAACTAGTTTTCTATACGGTGCAACAGGATAAATCATTAAATTAAACGTTACGTGAATCTTCTGTTTCAATAGTGTAAATTTATTGCCTCAGAAAAAATATTACGTGTAAATTTGAGTCGTCGTTTTAATCTAAGGAAATCATCGCATTCCCTTTATGTGCATGATATGTAGTTGAATTTTCCTTGAATGAGTAATCTAAACTCGATATATTTGGAAAAAAGCACGTAAAAACTGCTGTGGAATTTTTCTAAAATTCGTTTAAGTAATTTGATAATCGCGCATTACTGAACCGTCAGATTCTGTATTCTCGAACCGGGGAACGATTCTGGAACGGATGAATTTTCTCTACCTTTTCTAGTGACTGCTCTCAAAAGACGCGAAAGCAAACATGGCAGACGTTAAACTGGCATGAACAACATCGCCGCTCTTACGCCAGGATTATTTAAACAGAATCGTGTAAAATTTTGCGTGTTTCAGTTGAAAGGTAAATGCGTTCTGAAATCTTTCAATGCGATTGTAATAATTACTTAAAAAACATATATGTTTACTCAAGAAACAGCATTTAGTTTATATACGTGTTATTCAGTATAATTTAACAGTTTATATGAGATTGGACGCCCTGATTGTCCATGATAGTTCAAATTATGTCCTGGTTAGTTTTAATTATTTTTTTCTGTGTAGTGGAACCCCTAACAAGCGTGTAGAGATTTCAATTCCAATTTAAAGTATGATTAACTGGCAAACTATTTTACAGCATATATTTGAGAGCATGCAATAAGCTAAAAGTGATAAGATGCTTGAAATGCCAAGGAAGAAGAAGACGATGTTCAAATGAGTTATTCATAAATATATCCATTCCAATCTTTGGGTTTCCCATCTTACGAAGTAAGTATATTCGGATGAGCTATTCATAAACATTGGATCAATTTAATAAGATAGTAATAATAAAAATAAGATGGACAAGGAATAGTTTCATCTTCTTTTTTATAGCTATCGCTTGTGTTTTGCTGTTTTAATGCTATTTACAAAATTAATTTCTCTTGTAAATATTTTATCATATGTGTTTTGGTATAACATAATATAATAACATAACAGATTTTGCAAATTTGAAGATCATGCAAGTCGGTTCTCATAAATCTTACGTACACAAACTTTTTTTTGCATTGTTTAAAATGAACTGAAGCTTATGTCTGTATCACGAGTTTTCACAAAATGTAAACAAGATTTTTTTAGGGACCTAGCGTATATCATACGTCATTAAAGCAGCATAGTTTCTTTAACCTGAAATTACTATGCTGATTTGTAGAAACAACACAAGACATGATTACTGAATAGAAAAAGTATGATTTGGGAATTCAGCCAGAGCCAAAAATAGAACAATTTCAAAAATTCCACAATCAGAACCATTCCCTACAGTTTTCCTCCACCGTTACAGTTTTTGTTAGAATGTTTGAACGACTTTATTTTGTCGTAGTTTCAGTTTGCTATATTTTATTTCTTCAAAGGTAATCAAATGAAGTATAAGTTGAAATTTTCATAGTTTTTCAATTATAATCGTTCTACTAATATGCTCCTAAAAGTGTTTCAAAAATAAAATAAAAAAGTGAAGCCTGCACTAATTATTTCTAAATCGTCATAAAGAAGGCTAAGTTAATATATTTCTATCCAAATCATTCAAAACCAAAACCACTAGGAGCTCTGTAGTGAACAATTAGAATCGTATCTATTCTTAAGTACACTATCTTCACTCACTGTACCTTCCAATGCCCTGTGAAGCAATTGAGTATAATTTTCCAACAGTTTTCCACCAACTTGACGGCGCCCGGGTCCTAGGATCAACTGTCAATACGGATTACTTCAACAAAAACACATTATGATCACTAGGCATATTTAATTCACACACTCTAAAGTTCTTGTTTGCCATCATGCAAACGGCTTGAATGTTAGTGTTGTTGTTTCGTATTCACGTGACATTCAGCGCGTCAAACCAGCGAGATGACTTGTTTCCTACATATCGAACCTATCAACACATGGGCGAGGACCAACGGTTTTACTTTTCTTCCGAAAGAGGCGTGCACACAGATTTTACGATTACGATGGTGAACATGTATGTTTGAACATATACGATAATAAAATGTCGTATAGTAGCACAAGTGCAGTAATCATTGGCAGGGTAATAAAAAATCAATAAAAATGGAACAAATAGCAATAAATATATGTAAAATTTCTACTAAATTTTTAAACACTGTGCCAACAAACAAATAACAATTCGCTTTAGAAAAACTTAAAATAGCAATAAAAAATTGATAATTCACTTTCAATAATTCAAAAGTGACCGGTAAAACTTTCAAAAAAAACAATGGAAATTAGTATAAACGCAATAATAAGCTGATATTTTTCCGTAAGACTTTTGTCACATGTTTACCGCTAAAACTTATTATTATGACGGAAAACTATCAGCCTATTATTGCGTTTACACTTATTTCCATTGATTTTTTTAAAGTTTAACCGGTGACTTTTGAATTATTGCAAGTGAATAATCAATTTTTTATTGCTATTTTGAGTTTTTCAAGTGCGAATTGTCATTTTTTCGTTGGCACCGTGTTTAATAATTTAGTGTAAATTTTATGAATTTTCACTGCTAAATGTTCATAAATTAGTGCCAGTATATATTTTAGTCGTAATCATTTCTATGAAAAAAAAATACAAGGCGTTGAGGCTGAGTAATAGAGATTATCGACAGAAATGAATCCGTTGCCGAACATCGTTCAGCCTTCTAGCCCTCTTGTGATCCCTGTTGATGATAGTGATATGATAGTATGATATTGATAAATTAGTTCTTGTCCTTAGGAAGAAGACAAAATCCTAAAAATATCGCAGACCGCTTTGACAGTTCTTGCTTAGCTAGAAAAGAGAAGAAAAATTATTTTAATCCAACTACCTTTGCTTATCTTTACAAATACGCGTATTTCGTCTACACTGTGCAGACTTCTTCAGTGTCTCGTACGTCGAGTTATTAGTACGAGACACTGAAGAAGTTTGCACATTGTAGACGAAATACGCGTATCTGTCAAGATAAGCAAAGGTAGTTGGAATTAAATGGAAAATACTAATTTTTCTTCTCTTTTCTAGTTACAGGTATTCCTTTAAACAGCTCAAACCCTCTAGGATTCAGTTCTTGCTTCCTTTTTTGCCCACTCTTCATTTGGTTTGCGGTTCTTCACGGAGTTCGAACTTTGTCAGGGAAGTATTCGCCCTGTGCCACTATGCACAAAAATCGCAATATGAAATTTCTCTCGACGATTATATTGCTTATGATATAATATAAGCATTGCTCTGATCTGTATCGTATACATCTCTGCTCTAAAGGGCGATACGGTCAAAATTTGGTCAATATCAACTTGACGTATTTCTTTCAATTTTGCATTTAAAAAACCTGAACACCCCTCATTTTGAAGGTGTGTGTGTGTAGAATGTTGCTCCTATTTTGATTTTGGAATTCACTCTTCACTTGTCAAAATGCCGTCCAAGCAAGAAGAGCAGCGTATCAAAATTTTGCTCGCGCATCGCGAAAATCCGAGCTACTCGCACGCAAAGTTGGCAAAATCGCTAAAAGTTGCCAAATCAACCGTTACAAATGTAATTAAAGTGTTTGGGGAACATTTGTCGACAGCCAGGAAGTCTGGATCGGGGGGAAATCGAAAACCGGAAGCCGCTGAGACGACAAAGAGAGTTGCCGGTAGTTTCAAGCGAAACCCTAACCTATCTCTCCGAGATGCCGCAAATAAGCTGGGTGTATCGTCTACAACCGTGCATCGAGCCAAAAAACGAGCCGGACTATCGACTTACAAGAAGGTAGTGACTCCAAATCGCGATGATAAACAAAATACAACGGCCAAAGCGCGATCCCGGAGGCTGTACACGACGATGCTGACGAAGTTTGACTGCGTGGTAATGGACGACGAAACCTACGTCAAAGCCGACTACAAGCAGCTTCCGGGACAGGAGTTTTATACGGCAAAAGGAAGGGGAAAGGTAGCAGATATTTTCAAGCACACGAAACTGTCAGTTCACAAAGAAATATCTGGTTTGGCAAGCCATCTGTACCTGTGGCTTGAAAAGCAGCATTTTCATAGCTTCCGGGACTGTCAACCAAGAAATACGTGAAAGAATGTTTGAATAAACGTCTGCTGCCTTTCCTGAAGAAACACGGTTGTTCCGTACTGTTTTGGCCGGATTTGGCATCTTGCCATTACGGTAAAAAGGCCATGAAGTGGTACGTCGCCAACAACGTGCAGGTGGTTCCCAAGGACAAGAACCCTCCCAACACGCCAGAGCTCCGCCCAATTGAGAAATACTGGGCTATTGTCAAGCAGAACCTAAAGAAGACCAAAAAAACTGCTAAGGACGAGCACCAGTTCAAGGCAAACTGGCTTTCTGCGGCGAAGAAGGTGGACAAGGTGGCTGTACAAAATCTGATGGCAGGGGTCAAGCGTAAGGCCCGGCAATTCGGATTTGGAAAAGCGGAAGCCTAACTGAATATTTTTCCTGAATTTTATACTAATTGAACTTGAAAAAGAAATTTAATTTGATTTTTTAAATAAACGATTTCACCGATTTACACGCGTTTTCCCTTGACCAAATTTTGACCGTATCACCCTTTATCTACCCCTCTACCTCAGGAAGAGTATTTGCAGTGATTGCTATGTTGCCCTTTATTTGCAATATCCACTTCCACAATACCTGCTATCATGTGTAACAATGATTGAAATCGTCATCCATATTTACAATTTTAAAAATCTTGTTGGAATTTGTATTGTTTGTATACTGCAATCCTTACATCAAAGCTAAATTTGGATGTCAACGTTTTGTATCAGCAACGTAATTAAGCTTTATTTGCTTGGTATTTTCCAACATTTCTAACACTTCGCTTTTTTTAAATGCTGTTTTAAAAACATTTTTATGAGCGTATGAGTAGAACGCTTCAATGGAGCAGTTTCAAAAAAAATAACAATAAGCTTATGATAATTCATAATTCATACTTGAAATGCAATGCTCTGGAATCCTCTATTGTATACTTACTATTTTTTTTATGTGTATGTAATACAAATAAACTATCAATAATAATAATTAGTTCTCTTTGTGTGACACCTCATGTGAGTCCACTGGATATGTAATGTGTCGGTGCGGAGGAAAACATTGTATTGCTCAGATTACTTGGCTGTATGCACTACAAGCTCTGTCTGCCTGTCGAGGAGTAGGCGAATGAGTATGCATGAAGGTAAAAGCCATGTAAATTGTTAAGCTCTCATCTACATATTATTATTTATATTATCTCCTATGTTTCCCGTTGACACGTATATTGGATAAGAATTTACCACTTATGAAATTCAAATATCAAAGCGTATATTGCAAGAAAAAGTGTTATCATTAGACGAGAAAAACAAGATTTTATTTTCGTTCGCTTATGGGATTTTTCTTTCTTCAATTTTGTCTTTCAGTAAGAAGAATGGTGCAGATCTTTTGTTTCTCATAGCAATTCAAATGGAGAACTTACTCCCACGACCAATTTATAATAGGCAAACAAAGCATTACACGGTTGATGGCACAACCTCAACTCTGAATGCTTTAGTGATTAATCAGATGGGAAACCAAGGGTCCACTAAAGTTTCTAAAGAGAAGTTAATTTATAGCAGATTTTTCGCAAACACCAGTGGTCTGCGCGATAACAAATGTAGTGTACTGCCTGCATCAGTCACATTAGAACTTCTTTTAACCCAGAAAAAGATCATTTAATGACCAGAATAAATAAAAAAACTAAAATCAAAAGTTTTTGTTAAATGTTGGAAAATTTAGCAAAATAATTTGAATTTGGCTAAATTTTCCAACATTAGTTGTGGAAATTTACTCTTATTATATTGATTTTTTTTACCGCTGGGTAACATATGTTTGTTTTCATTTGATTTTGTATTGGTGTGAAGAGTATGGCCTAGTTTATTGATTCGATCGTATGCATGCATGTGTTGTCCTTTTTCGATTTTTTTCATAATGAAAACTAAAACAACAGGCAAATGAATTTCCAACTGTAACGAACGTACATTATTGTTAACCAAGCTGCCGTGAATTAAAAACGTTGT
Source organism: Aedes japonicus (assembly GCA_034211315.2). NCBI lineage: Eukaryota > Metazoa > Arthropoda > Insecta > Diptera > Culicidae > Aedes > Aedes japonicus. Next base: position 190,430 of record JASCZW010003579.1, read on the forward strand.
GGTCAATGAACGTTTCATAACGAAAGCTATTAGCAGTTCCGTTCGTTGCCCGTTGTATTGAGATTTATGAAGTCACAGCATTGTTTTTTTACAGCCATTACAGTACATTGAAAAGCGTGGATGCAATATTGTAGAGGACACCAAAATCCGTTAGTTAAAATGAAAAATCGGAAATGTTATAGGTAAAATTACATTGATGTACTTCCGTCCAATTTGATTGAACAGCATTATTGTCTTGTCATGACTTTGACTATTACCGTACTGTTGACGCAGTTGACGTACATCTCCTTTGATGTGATCATATTTTTTTTGCTGTTAGTAGGATACTTCCGTTGAAGGTAATTAAATTTAAACAGTACACAAAAAAATTATGTTTGAAACATTCTATTCACAACGTATTTAGGACCCATAACACTCTCATGAAAATTCATTCAAAAAAATGGAAAGGACTCAAGGACTTCACTTCCACCATAGGCGTAGCCAGGATTTCAAATAGGGTGGGGCAAGATATGTTTTTTAGAGAGAGAGAGAGAGAGAGAGAGAGAGAGAGAGAGAATTACACCGTTTTCAAACAAGGGGCTGCACACACTGCACAACTTTATAGAACGGACAACACAACGCTGGGTGGACCAGTAGAGTAGGGACATTTTCAAGTTCCACCGGCTAGAGCTGGAACCGAGCCTTCACTTTGCGGCAATCCGCCTGAACGACGGGTGGATTATCTTCTCTACGCTTACCCAAAGTACTTTACAATACCTGTCAAATCTTGACAACAAGCTTCAACAATTCTAGGCTTGTTCTGGAATTAAAAATAAAAACAAAAATGATTTTCAAAACCTAAGGTTTTTGAACCGCATTAAATAGCAATCATGGTCAAATCTAGCTGGTACTTTCATGTGTCGAAATATTCACTTTACAGTCGTGATGGATTTTTGTATAGTATAACCACCGAGTTTGTTCACAGTTTTAATTTTATTACGAAATAGAAGGCAGGGCTCACAAATCTATTCGTTGTATTCGTTGTAAATAGATTTGTTCTTTGCTACCCTCGTACTCAATGCCACACGCGTAACTGTCTAAAACACGAAGCATTTATTGGCACAGAAAGAACATTCTTGGATTGTCCGAAAACAATATAAACTACTACGAATATTTTGTTATCAATAAAAAAGAAACTTTTGGTGGTTGCATGATTGATTGACAGATCTTCTACATCGACTCAGTATATTATTGAAATAAGTCAATGATTCCAATATTCCAACACACACGATGAGCAATACCAACATGTATGAGTACGATTGAAGAGAAGCAGTAATTGGTTGATCTTCATGAAATTCATTTCGTGCACTGTACAAGGAGGTGTAATGATAGCATTTCACCAGATGACAAGCATTAAGAATCTTTCATACAATTTACGAGATATTTGTTCTGTGTACAAAATCCATGTTTACGAAACCAGTGAAAATAAATTATCAGTGTATATATTGACAAAACAACACCGCAAAAACACCGGTGTTTTTCCATAGAAACAGAAAAAAAAATCTTTGAGGTAGCTCATCGAATCTTCCTGTCCACCTCTAAGCATTTTACTATAAGGTACTAGGAGGGCCTTCATAGACTGCCTGGCAATATGCAAAATTTGGATGACGTCTGTATTGAGTTATCTCAAATAATATTACTCCATCCAATGAATCACAAAACATAGCGGTTGATTGAGCGGATTGGAGATAATGATATCATTGATCAAGTCTCTCCCGGTGGATGCTAAGCCAATGAACCAGGACAACAATAGAAGCATAAAGTTACCAAAAGGCACGAAATGCATCTACACACTCTTACTTTTACCAAATCCCTAAATCGCAATTTTAAGTGGATTCGCATAGATTGTTCTTAAGCAGCTTCTTTAGGATTGGTACAGTTGCTGGTGGTGGGAATTACAATTAATTGTGATCCATAATATTGGTTTGCCATGCTCGCCGTACCACCATATCCTAGAGCAAGTAAACCATTATTCCATTTTGTGATTGGCTCCAATAGCACTGTTTGTATATATATATATATATATATATATATATATATATATATATATATATATATATATATATATATATATATATATATATATATATATATATATATATATATATATATATATATATATATATATATATATATATATATATATATATATATATATATATATATATATATTTATATATATATATATATATATATATATATATATATATATATATATATATATATATATATATATATATATATATATATATAGGATCAAATCAGAAATAGGTATTATAATTATAAAAAATTGAGATATATCTAGGATATAACCGCAAGTTTAACGTTGGATCGCGTTGGTGTTTCCCTTCTTATAAAATTTCCTTCCTTTATCTGACCTGCATTCGGGTGAGGCAGGCACTGGTTATTACATTAGTTTGAGATCACCAGTTTTTTTTACATTGAGAATGTAAGCTTGTCCCAAGCATAAACTGGTGGTTCTGTGTGTAATAACAGCTCATCTGGCAACCACGGAGTAGCAGGCTCGGGTGGTCAATCATGTTTATTATCTTACTCATGCTCATAGCAACGGATAAAATCTATGAATAGAATAAAACAACTGCAACTTTTCGCTCTGATTAGCATGCTACCTTGTCTCTGAAATTCGGATATGAGTCGTTTTGTCTCGCCCGTAGAATATTATATGTTACAAAAGTCTTTACTATTAAAAAAAAAAATCTCATGGATGTCCACTTTTTGTACTTTTTGCTACATCTTGTCACAAAATCGAGGCAACTTCACGCTTTTTATTGAGGCAAAGGGGCAATCTATCAAACATTAACACTAAATAATAAAAAAATTGAAGCAAACTTTCTAAAAATTGTAAATTCTAAAAATTGATTCGAAAGTTAGGGGGGGGGCAACGGCCCCCCTCTGCCCTCCTATGACTTCCACACTGTATGAAGAATTTTGCAATTCAAGTAAATATCGACAAATATCTAAGGAATAATCGTTAAAATTGTAGGAATTACCATATAAATATTGCATAAGGTCCAATAACTTATCTTAGACTTGTGAATTTTATCCATATCCATTATGGGTAGGCAAGGCTTGTTGCCAATTGTAATAACCGATGTGCTTGAAATTCCAAGAAAAAAGCAAACAAATCGTTTCATCTAAATTAGTCTAGCAGGTACTAATACTGGTCAAAGATTCAACTAAACTCCATCCCACTCAATCGATTTCAAATTCCATTCTGATCAATCTAAATATGAACTCATATATTTACGACTCGTACTGCATGCGTTCTCAGACATGTGAATTACTTTGAGAAACCAAACTTTATATTCTCACCTTTCTAGCTCTTCGATATAATGACATACGATAATGTTAATGACGGCTGAAGAACAATTTTCGATTGAACATCTAATTATTATTTATGAATTAATGTTTAAGCCAATAACTATCTTAGATACATAGCTTTCAAAGTAACACTGATTGACTGGCGGTACACTGTATTTGAATCCTTTTTTTTGTCTTGATTATCGAGATTTTCAGCCTCGGGCTGGTTCATCTCCCGTCATAGTCAGTCAAACACCACTTTTGGGCATTTTCGTAACATCTCCGGAGGTGATATTCAAACTCGTGACTTAGGCGTGAGAGGTATGGATATTAACTAATACGCCGGGGTCGCCCCCCTATTTGAATTCTTTTTTCACACCAGACACACCAATGTTGCTTGCTGATTAAATGATAGAGCATTGCACTAGGCCACCATGTCCCTGATTAATTAATGACTCAGCCGAGTAAAAGCAATGAACGCTTTTATTAAGCAAAGATAGAAATCATTTCTGTAGTTACCTAAGAGATAGAAAAAATTATTTTCCCAAAAAACGCAGATTTTTTCCCTATAGTAATTTCATATAAACTTGGAAGACCTAGAAAAAGTGAATGGCCTGTTTTGAAATCAACTGTGTCGAATGATGCTTAATCCACATGTTGAACCATCAGTACAGATACCTGCAAAAAAACTCATTTTTGAAAAAAATAATTTCAAGGGGAAGTTTTAATTCAAATCAATCGAAACTTTTTTACAATTATAAGTGTATCCATGTAGTACACAAACATATTTTTTTTTCAATTTTTTTTCAACAAAATGGCGGGCCGTTAGAGTGCGTTGAAAAAGTTGTTGTATTTTGCTTGTGCCGGCTCTCCTGGTCGCAGTTTTGATCTGAAACCTGCTAACCCATAACAAAACCATTACATTACATTTACATTAAGTATATGAATTGAAAAAAAAAGTAAAAAAAATGCACTTTTGGCGTAATTTCTTTAAAAAGGTCCACATATTTTCCGCAATTTAACATATTTTTCGATGTTTAATAATAAAATAATTTATAAAATAATACAATAATTTTAAATTCTTTAGTAGGTAATACTATAAGAAAGAAATCCTATAAGTTTCAGCTTAATCGAATAATTAGTTTTCGAGTTATCATCGGCATAAACTGTTATTAGAAAAAGCGTTGAAAGTTTTAATTATTGAAAAATATCAGCTGCGCGCGATAAAAGCGCGAAAAACGATGAAAAGAAACACTTGGAGTTTGAATTTCGAAAAAAGGGTTTCAGGAGCATATTCTACGGGAAATGTTTTATGCCAAAAATTAAATTGAATTTTTCGGTCATTTTAACTGTATATCCCCCCTTAAGTGAAAACAAAGGATATATCGGATTTTCAATCAATGGAGCTACGGTTTTTTATATACAACTAGTTTTTTTTTTAATACCTCCACGCATCGGTTTTGGTAATGTTTGGACGATATGTCATGTTAAGTGGAGATCTTAAACTGTGTTAGACTGACCACATACTTTGCTATTATAATGACAATTCTAAGAAGCGAAGGGATATACAAATGGCCGTTCAACTACGTTATTAAATGTTGTGTTACTGTAACAAACTTAATCCTTTCTTATTTTTCAATTTCAGGTAACCTCAATGCACAATACAATCGTGAGTATAAAACCTGCATAGTTGAAAATTTAATGAAACAGTCATTTCTTAAAATTTCATTCCTAATAATGTATGTAATGAAGCGTCCTTCTGCTGCTCAGTCGTTAAATGTGCAGCGACATCCTGCTGAAAGTGGCTGAGTTCAATTCCCGGTCGGGTCTAGGCGTTTCTTGAAAATTTCTCTACTGCCTGTGCCTAGGCATATAAAGGGTGTCCACGATGAAATTGCCACACACAAAATTGATTCGCAAAATTCGAGTTTTCATCCGATTGCCATCAAATTTTCAGGGATTGAGAAATAACTATTAAACTTCATTTTACCATTTTACTCGTATTTTATTTACAGTCCATACGCAAATGCCCGCACCTTGGCCTTAACCCCGGCCATAGGATTCTGCACAACCTGTGAATCAACCGTTTTTTGCATGTTAACCCATACTTTCTTCAGTTCCTCGACTGTCTTCACTACCTTAGGTCGTTTAAGAAGGTGCTGCTTCATAATCGCCCAGTACTTCTCGATGGGGCGGAGCTCCGGAGTGTTGGGAGGGTTGAACATTTTCGGCACGAAATTGACCTTATTGTCCGCATACCACTTCAGCACGTCCTTGGAGTAGTGGCATGAGGCCAAATCCGGTCAGAAGATTGTTGGGACGTTGTGGGCCTTCAGGAGAGGAAGCAGCCGCTTCTGGAGGCACTCTTTTATGTACACCTGTCCGTTCATCGTGTCCTGGGTCACGAAAGGTGCACTCCGCTTCCCGCACGTGCAGATGGATTGCCAAACCAGGAATTTCTTCGCAAATTTGGACATCTTCTGAGTGCGGACATGCTCCGGAACGCTGAACTTATCCTTGGCCGTGAAAAACAGGTTGCTGGGGATCTGTTTGAAGTCGGCCTTCACATATGTTTCGTCGTCCATGATGCAGCATTCAACTTTCGTCAGCATGTTGAGGTACAACTTCCTGGCACGGGTTTTGGCGGACTTGTTCTGCTTCTCGTCGCGATTAGGGGCCTTTTGTACCTTGAACGTTCGAAGCCCAGCCTTAGTTTTGGCCTTCTGGACAAAACTTGCAGCTTCTTAGCAACATCCCGAACGGAGGCGTTCGGATTTCGGTTGAAGGCCCCAACTACGCGGTTGTGATTTTTGGTGTTGTACGGAATACTTTTTCCTTCACTTCTGGGCTTCTGATCGGTGGTCAACCGTTTCTCGAACCGCTTAATCACTCGCGACACCGTGGAATTCGTGATTCCCAACGTTTTAGCGATGAAACGATGCGAGAGATCCTTGTTCTCGTGATGAATGCGCAAGATTTTATCACGCACGAGCTGTTCTTTCGACACCATTTCCGCGAGTTTTGATCACAGGACTTTAAAACTTGCAGGATGTGAATAATGCACTATGAACTAAATCCACCCAAATTTTCATTAAATTCTACTTAACGGTTGAAAAGTTAGAGCAATTTCATAGTGTGGCAATTTCATCGTGGACACCCTTTAGTATGATGTTACTCGTCACACAATCATACTAATTCAAACGGGGAAGCCTCTGAAAATCATGACGGAAATCATACAACTATGATGGGTAATATCACATCGATGAACTTTTTTGGTTCTTCTAGATGATTTTCCGACAACAGATTTCCACAGTAATCAATTGATAGCTTTTGATTACTGTACAATTTAAGCATAAATATAATTGAGTGGCAAATACAATCATACTCATCATATGCCCGAGAAATTTGCCTCTACAAAAATGTCCAAACCAGACTTTGATTCGAAAACAGCATGGTGTAGCTGTATAGTGTGACTTTGCCCCGTTTCGCCCGCGTTCAGTTAATTTGCAAAACTATAAATAAACTTTCTATATTACTGGTGAGTTTTTTTTTCTTTTTGTATCCATAAATTACAAAATAGATCGTTATGTTACCAACTAAGATTGAGATGTTTATTGATTCATCCCCTTGAAAAAAAATATGAAGGCTCTAACCGGTTAAATCTTCGAACGCTCACTCAAAACATAAATGAATTGAATTCAATGTTTGCTCTACACCATCACTGATGGCCACGGTAGATGAGATCCATTGCCACATTGCATTGGTCTGTATATTCCAAGAGCATGGTTAGTATACTTCAAAAGATAAATAGCTGTTAAAAAGCCTGTGTGTGATCCGGATCCGAAACAGCTGCTCAATACAAACGAGGTGAAAAATCAGTTCAGTTATTGCCAAATTATATAATCATTACAATATCAAGCTTAATATATCTGCTGAATTGACGATAGAGTATATAAGATTTTCGATTAACAACTTTTTCATAGAAGCATACAACATCATGCATCCCATCTGAGTTGTAAGGAAATATATGCCTTTTCATAATGTTATGCATATCCACTTGAGAAAAAAAAAATGAAAGTTCACTTGATAAGCATCGAAAATGCCACCAAATTAATTTATATTCTACTAGTAAAAGTTTGTCTTTTAATTTTTCCTGATTTTTCTAAGTTTAAATTTTCCTGGTATTTCAATCAGTCAATTACAGTAGGGTACTGCTATTGATAGGAAACATTGAATATTGGTGCATGCTTTTCCATTAATGCAAACGGTTGAAATCAATAAGTCACCTGGCTTTTTGATATCAAGTGAGAGAAAACCCATAGCTTTTACATAATCCGGCATTGCATACTTGAAAATATAAACCCAGAGTTAATTACAGGCTAGTGAATGAAAATGAGTACACACAGTAACATATTCAGTAATAGCAGCCACCGCAACATAATAGCCTCGAACGGTGATGATAGTAAATAGATGAATTGTATATCCACCACGGCTGGTATGTCTGCTTCGTCTTAATGAACAATAATGGATCGATGAGGTAAATAATGTCTGCTGTTGGAAAAGACTGGCAACCAAATGCAAAACTTTCTATGCACAACGTGCTCTCCCCGTTGTAGCGCAGTGTTAAAACTACTTGCGAAAAGCAAAAAAAACAATTCTTCAACAAACAATTAAAATATATGCTTTTTTTTTTCTTTTGCTGTGAGTTTCTCTTCGTGCTTTACTTGAATTCAAGTCAACGAGAAACGACATAGGTCATATAATGGTTAAGCATTAGGGTGGGTCGATTAAAATCAGACAGTTGCAAGCATCTAGTTTAGCCATGTTTTGGCATCCATTTCTTTATTCCGAGAATACAAATGGTTCAATTCATTAATTAAAATCACTGTAGTACCTACCGTGTACCTCGTAGATTCCCTACACATGATTATTGTGATGCAAGGAAACGGAGGAGCATATCGAAATTTTGGATATACTGTTCCTTATACGAGATATATTTTCAGATAATCCATGGAATTTCCACGTGTTGTATAATAATTTTTTTCTCGTGGCTATGATATATTGTTTAAACTTTCAGGATACCTAAGTCCATCTACAATTGCAGCATGACCACGTTCTGCAGATATGTAATTAAAAGTTTTTATTATCGTTTTCTGTTAAAATATAAACGATAATAACAATTTTTCCCTTCAATAAATTTTATATGAAATTTTCAGCTTCGCATGTTCCATTATTAAGATTTTCAACATCGTGCGGGTTCATGCTCATTGTAGTCACTTAAACTCCTTTTAGGGATTTTTTTGGGACTTGTTCGGGGGTGAGATATAACCTTGAGATCTTTGATTAGGATCTATGTATGTTTACCACTATGCCGGGTTCGCTCCCGCAAATATAATTTGAAACATATGTCAAATAGAGAAAAATAATGAGGAATAAAATGATGTAATGTAAAATTATTGGCGTTAGATTAGATTTGATTAGTTAGATGTGTACTTCTTGGGAGATATTATCTGGTTGTAGAGGTGTTGTTTTTAATATTTTTGCATCCTACGCTTATGAGTTCAAGCCAAATAGAGCATTCGTGCAAGGCCATCTTCAGTTTTAAGGGGTTAACTAATGTGATCTTTAATTTGGGCTGGATAACACTTTTTTCTACTTTTTCAATCTGTAAATATATTGTTTCCGTTTATTGTTCTAGATTAGTTCATTGGGGTCAACATTTTCTTGAAAAACGATCATATAACTAATGCTTGCCTATTTAGCATAGCATACCATAGCATAGAACATTTGCACATATCGTGGGCGGATTTACCCCTAGCCTATCCATTTACACTTAACATTTCGCCAACCCGCTTCTCTTTGCGCACCTGGCAACGTCCTTAGAACTGTTTGAAAAATCAATAATTGTCAAGACATCTATTGCCGCAAGTGCTGGGAATCCAAACCACCTTCATAAACGTACAAGCGATAAAAATTTGGCTAGTTTTAAAGCTTGCATCAGATAGAATTGGAACATAAACAATTGCCTGTATTTCAATTATTTATTATTGAATTCAAGATCTTTTTTTATACAAATGTAGCGTTTTCTTCATACTTTTAAGAAAAAATACGGATAAAATTATTCGTCACGGTTTCGAAGGAATTCTCGATTTTTTCCAGTAACACGGCTCATTAGGCGGCGCACACCTTCTTCGTCCATCGTTTTAGCTATCTTATTCCACCAGGTCTTCATCTGATTGATGTCTTTGACAACCTTTTCCTTTGCCTTGAGTCTCCTCTTCATGATTGCCCAGTATTTCTCAATAGGGCGGAACTGGGGGCAGTTGGGTGGGTTAAGGTTTTTCGGATCAACCTGGACCCCTTTCTCTGCATACCATTCTTGAACGACTGTGCTGTAATGACAGCTTGTCAAATCTGGCCAAAATATTACGGAGACACTCTTTTTGGTATAGTTCCGATTTGTCGGCAAAAACAAATTTAAGATTGGCTGGAACATGCCCCTGAGCCGTTTCCAAGTAAAATTTTTGACCTGGGATTTGCCCGAAGTCAGCCTTGACATAGGTTTCATCGTCCATCAGAAGACGCCCGTCGAACTTGGTCAGCACCTGGTCGTATAGCTTCCGAGCACGGATTTTGGCCACACTATTCTGTTTTATGGTCCGATTTGGCTGTTTGCTAGCTCGATACGACTTGATTTCTTCCCGGAGTCGAGTTCTCCTCACGGTACTATGGGCAGCACCGAATTTTCTGGTCAAATCACGGTCCGACAGATTGGGATTCCTCTTAATCGTCTTCAAAATCTTACCACGCAGTTTCCGGTCGACAGTTCCACTCCGACGTTTGGCTTGAAGCTTCCGAATCGTCGTCAATGTTTCCTTATACCGTCAAAAATACATACGTGAAGCTGACAAAATTCCCGACACGTGGGCGCCAAGAACTTCCAAATTCGTCCACCAGGAGCGCCACAATATGAGCAAAAGTTTGTTCCTATTCTAAATGAAGCATGCCTTAAAATTCGATTTTTCGAATGGTTATTTAGGTTATTTATGAATTACTGGAAGTATTATCGGGCAATATCGGGCCGGATGTGTAAAATCACGTTCATCCTCTCATTTATTCTTAAATACTTACATGCAAATATACATAAATACATACAGCAACACTTTGATTGTTATTTTTTGTATTCTTCCATGCGCGGAGTAACGATCTTTGATGAAGTTTGTCAGAAGCAGATAATTTCTCTTCTCCATGCGAAGCGCTAGGTGTTAAGCAGTATTGGGAAAGAGAAAATTCGCTAGAACCAGAAAAAAGCAATAGGTAGTACAAGAGCCCGATCAGTTGCATAACCTTTTACCAGTCAAGGTAGTATGGTAATGTGCCTGATTCGGATACTACCGTTCAATACTCTCCGCTCGTTTTCAAACTTGTATCTTTCACTTTTAAAGCCTGCTGTTGCCCTAAACGGAACTATCAATACACTTCCTCTTCATGTCTATTCGTTCTAGCAATAAATTACCGTCCTCCTAGCGCTTCGCATGGAGATCAGAAATAATCTGCTTCTGACAAACTTCATCAACATACAGCAAGCCAAGTTGACCAGATAGTAGCTCAATCGCTGCATGGCATCCGCCTGCGAGATCACATAGGGTTGTTCTACTTCAGTTGATCCTCGGAAAACCTCATCACAGTGTCCAGAACCCGGCTCGCATAGCTCACGTATTCCGGCAGTTCCTTGGCCGTCAGTGCGATCAGATCAGGCTCTGCTGGATGCGGTTGGTTAGCTTTCGCTGATGGAACACGCTCATTATGTCACATGTCGAAGTTTTCATCCAGGCACTTGTAATCCAATAGATCCTGAATGACAGCCGTGGTCAGTACGCGCTCCCGGATACTGCACATAATGACGACTGCACATAATGACGACTGCACATAATGAATGCAAATGGATGTTGAGTTGAGCTTTTGGATAAGCTTCCGGAACAAATCGAAAAACGCCTCATTATTTTTCTGGGAGCGCTCGGAAGCATTGATGGAACGCTGTAGGATCGCAGATACTCCGTTGGATAAGTTTACTAAGATATCCAGATAGTATCCTGATTCGAGCGAATTTTGACCATCTGCACCAATGACCAAATCCGAGACCAAATCACTGTTTTTCTTTGTAAGACATTAGTTTTTATTTTAAACTGGAAGTCACTGCAAGAGAAAAAACACGCCCAACAAGTCGAATGGCACAGCTTACTCATTCTGATAACAAAGGCTTGTCTATATGAACCATTAAATATCAGACTTGGTAGGTATATAATATAAGAGAATAGTAATGTATGAATGCAAGAAAGTAGAAGTGTTCATCGTGAACAATATTTTTAACCTTTTGATTACAAATATGTGAGTCCATATTTTTGAAGAGTATTATTTTAGTGGTGTTGTCAAGTGGTTTTATAAGTATTTGTGGAAACAACTTTTTTTATCAGGTAGGGTTCTTGTGTGTAGTTATTTTCCACATGTTACTTTACGCAAGATACACACAAAACCTCGGGATAACAGGACTTTGCATTTTTTAATGACTGCATAATGTATTCCTTCAACTATATATTTTGAACCCGAAGGCACATTTGTTGAAATATTTGGCAGCCCTAAGTTTGCACCTTTAAACTGAAGAAATGATCCATTAAAAATTGAAATTCATTCCATAAAAAACGTATTCATGACCCATTAAACTTTGGTCAATATTCATAATAAAATAGATATGATCCATAAAATGTATCAATGTGATCCGTAATTTATATAAAATTTAGCAATAAAATGTCAAAAATGTACCGTTATATATCTAGGGTATGAGCAATAGAATTGTACGGATTACCCATAAACATATAGCAAATGTTCCATAAAAGGTTCAATATCATTCCTTAAAGTTGTAAAATTGATCCTTAGAATGTAACGTTTGTGAACTTAAATATATACACATGATCAATAAATTATTGATCCAATCGTCAATGATCCATGATAGTTTTGAAAAATTTACCACAAGCTTCTAAATATGGCCCATGGGAAATAAACTTTGGGCATTAAAAATAATATGTAAGATCCATAAATTATGCCAGAATTATTACAATGTTGGGTTTATATTTTTTTTAAATTTTGGCTACGGGGAAATCGATCCTTGACTGCGCTACTACTCATATCTATTAACATGTCCGTTTCTTTAGCTATGCGGCTCAAACGTTGCTATTAAAGAAGGATTGCTTTTTAGAAGATTTTCAGTTCTTCAAAGAGCTGATTTACTTTCGCGATTTCACGTTATTTTACGACCGCAACTGCGACACATGTTTCCCAATAAATTTGTTAAAGAGAACTCCTGCATGTAAAGAACTAGGGAGATTTTCCAATATTAATCTCATCACTTTGCAATTCATCCTACTTGAACTTAAACAATGGACAGGTGACAGGATTAGTTAGTAATGTTTGTTGTTGTTATTAAAAGTAAGCAAACATTATTAGAAAACAAAACCGATCCTTCAACTGCCCAATTGTTTGATTCATCGTAGGATGAATAAAGGAACAATGAGATTAATATGGGGAAAGTTATTCTACATGTCAAATTTAAGGCTTGATCAATCTGTTATTTAAGATTTTTTTTTATAAAATTATGCCGGGCAAACGCTTGCCGTCCAACTCGCTATCGCTCATCGGACCAAACTACAAAAAACATCCTCCGTTTGCATTATACCGGGCAAATGCTTGAATCAGTCGTTAACTTGAAGACGATATCGGAAACCTCGACCGCTTTCTACTTCCTTAGTTCTTCAATCCTCAACTGCTCAGCAGGCAACATTGATATTTCTAGCATTTGGAGTACAGCATAACAAATCGTGGCTACTATGTCACATTGTACAATATAGTGTGTCTAACAGAGGAGCTGTTTGATTTTTTTTTTTTTTTTTTCTGAAAACCAATGTTTGGAAAAATTGTAGTTGAGAAAATTTTCTATAAGAATAATTTGCTACGGATCATCTATATTAGTTTATAGATTATTAGTCATTGTTATTTGGATCATAGACAATTTATTTATGGAACATTTTCAATAATTTATGGGTCATGTGCAAGTATTTTAGTGCACAAATGTTACATTCTGTGGATCAATTTTACAACTTTAAGGAATGATATTGAACCTTTTATGGAACATTCGCTATATGTTTATGGGTAATCTGTACAATTTTACTGATCATACCCTAGATATATAACGGTACATTTTTGACATTTTATTTCTAAATTTTGTATAAATTATGGATCACATTGATAAATTTTATGGATCATAAACATTTTATTGTGGATATTGACCAGAGTTTTATGGGTCATAAATGCGTTTTTTGTGGAACGATTTTAAGTTTTTAATGTATCGTTTATTAGTTTTTATATGCAAAAGTATGTTTGCCAAATATTTCTAGTAAAATATAAGGTTCAGTAAGGCAGATAGTATCGCGGCAGAAAAAAAAAATATGCTTAATTCTTTTTCATTATGAAGGAGTATTCACAGTACATCTTCTTCTTCTTCCTGGATTTGACGCTCTTCATTCAAGCTTTTGCCTGCCTCTCAACTTAGTGTTCTTATTTATTTTGCACATCCACAGTTATTAATTGAGAGTTTTCTATGCCAACACCAATGCATGAATTTGTATTCCTAGACCGGTCGGGAATCGAACCCGCCACCCCCCGGTTGATAGACCGTGCGCTTACCGACTACGTTATCCGAGCCCACACGCATACATATTGTGAATAAAAATTAAAGATAATTGCCTTCCGGCCGTATTTAGTAGACAACACAGAATCATTATAACTAGTATGAATATATGAGTGCTCATGATGATGATGATGATGATGATGATGATGTGACCTACAATCTAATGTAGCAAGGCAACTGCCTATAGCACTGGACTGTTTTAATTAAACGATTTGATCAAGGTTGTACTGTGGTAAATGTTTCATCATGTTCCTGTATGAAGGGCCAAAAACGTATTGTGGGCCCGTAAGCAGATACACTTACGCGCAACCCAAAGCTACAGGGGTCTAGAGAGAATCTCCTTCCAGAAACAAGTTCTCAGAAACCACACTAAAACCGAAAAGTCCCATTAGATGGGGAGAAGAGCCCGCCCTATATTCACGAAAAATTAACAACAGGAAGTTGGCAGTTCCACTCTTCCTATCCAAATCGCTTCAATCGGGTACTTTGATGGTCCCTCCCTTTATCCAATATATGATGTTACATAAATATATGAAAAATTCAGAGAAATTAATATTATTTTCTAACCTTAATATCGAAATCATCTTACCCTGAAGCTTGTGTTAGCTTTGGCTATAGTAAAATTGATTAGGGTCCTCACTTACTGCTGCAACATTCCTTTGATGTAGGGTCCATATTATCGTGTCGGTAATTCTGCTTTTGAAGAGCTGACTTTGGTAGCGCATATCGAGACTCACGATGTGTCATAAGACACCGTTCATGCAACTAAGCATACCACTACACTACCGGCGCCGGAATCATTTCTTTCAAATTTTGTAAAAAAAGAAAAAGGATTTGTAAATTTGAATAATTTTAATCGAAGCAGTAAAAAATAATAGCAAAACAGCTGGCACCGTCTCCAATGGGCCCAATGTACACGTAATCGCATACGATGATCGATCTATACTATCTATTGATATCAGCTAGTAATCACCCAATGCCTTGGGGGAGGGATGACGCGAAAATGTGATATGTGATGATTTATTAATATACAGTGGTTTGTACAGATACTCGCAAATTTATTAAAAAAGCTGCAAAGAAGACGTCCATTTGTTCAATAATCAATAATTAACTACAAACAGATACTTACTAGCGTAAGAAAGGTTTTTTATCCTTTATTATCGAGATTTTCAGCCTTGGGCTGGTTCATCTCCCGTCGTAGTTACTCAAATACCTTTTTGGGTATTTTCGTAACTTGTCCGGGGGTGAGATTCGAACTCGTGACTTTGGCGTGAGAGGTATGGATATTAACCACTACGTCGAGGTTGCCCCCTCCGTAAGAAAGGTTTACACGGAAGTTCTGTCTCTGAGTTTAATGCACTTAGATAACCACATAATAAAAATTAAAGGCAGAGTAAATGATAGGGTAATTTTTATTTCGGCCTGCAAATTTAATTGGTGAAATTGAAATTTTATTCGATTTTCTCCACAAATTACTTGAAACCGGAACGACCAAAGGTTTTTGGCACCCAACAACAGGATGAGTATTGTTTTAGATGTGTAGGTCCACTTTTATGTATTTATTCAAGATGTATTGCTAAGTTTGTGCCATCACCACTTGACTATCACTGCTGGGCAAACATACTAGCCAAAACACGTTCAATAAACGATTGCCCGATTACTTATGGTCAATCAATAAGACCGTTTCACATGTATGCCTTGAACAATATATGAAATATAGAGCTTACCAGAAAATGTTAGCTAGATGTTACAAGAAAACAGAAACTTATTGAAACGGTAGTCAGCTCATTAGGGATTTTTTATTCCATGCTGTCTCAGAAAACTCTAGCGGTGCCGATTAGAATTGACCATCTAGGGTGAGACGCAATCACGCTTACCACTAAACCAACGACGCCGTCAGCTCATTGTGGAAGCCTTTGTATGCTTTTCCGGAGAATATAAAACATATTTTATGCTTAATGTAATAAGTTTTATGTTTGCATAAACCCTGTCAGTTTCAATACAATAACTACTAAACTGTGATATTTGACAATGTTTGAGGGAACTATTCCAAAACAAGCATTTTAGTTTTATAGACTTTATGGCACACTGAATAAATAGTACGTTTTAACGTGGCAGCTTGTTTATACAGAATAAGTTCTATCTAAGCTTATGCATTTTAATATAATTGACAACGAAGCAAAGAAAATTATGGAGATAGGGAAAACAAATTTAATGCGTGTCCAATGGAGCGTACTTCTTTTTGCTTCGCTTTATTCAACTGGTTTTGTGTCTAGAACGTAAAGTTTTCTTCAGGGTACCATTTTGTTCAACTCATACAGTCTTTATCATTACTACTAATTACATTATATGTAGTATTATATTCCACCGATTGAAACATTAAATTTCAAACTTGCGCATTTTCATATTCTTTTAAGAACATGTTGGTACACTGATATAGTATTTCCTTGTATTCTCCCATACGCGGGGTAACGAAAAACTCAAAACAACACCATCACATGTTGGTAGTTGAAATGCAACAATTTCGAGTTTCATTATATGTTAAACAAAAACATTTCAAATCGAAGATGCTGGTGAGTTATTGCAGCTTGAGTATTCGGTTACCGTTTTGTGTTTTGAATAGTGTGTCCAATATTAGCAGATTGCCCAACCATCACTGCTTATTTTATGCCAAACAACATGCTAGGCTTGTTGGAATTCCTGCGGATTATGTTTTATTGCACATTATCACGCCAAAAAATTAAAGGACGTACGGAATCAATTTGCGACACACACAAATATTCGACAAAATTCGCCCGTTCAACCAATCATCTTCAAACTTTCAGGGAGTAAAAAAAAACATGATATAAATATTTCCCATGTTTGTTTTATTCAATTTCAATTCCATATTCAAATGCCCGAAGTTGGACCAACTTTTTTTTGCGTGGCAGTCCATTTTTTCTTTATATCTTCCTCCGATTTCACTTCCTTAGGATGCTTCCAAAGTGCCTGCTTCATGATGGTCCAGTACTTTTCAATTGGCCGCAGTTCCGATGCGTTCGGGGGGTTCAGATGTTTCGGCATCTTCAAACTTTCAGGGAGTAAAAAAAACATGATATAAATATTTCCCATATTTGTTTTATTCAATTTCAATTCCATATTCAAATGCCCGAATTTGGACCAACTTTTTTTTGCGTGGCAGTCCATTTTTTCTTTATATCTTCCTCCGATTTCACTTCCTTAGGATGCTTCCAAAGTGCCTGCTTCATGATGGTCCAGTACTTTTCAATTGGCCGCAGTTCCGGTGCGTTCGGGGGGTTCAGATGCTTCGGCACGAAATTGATATCCTTAGCCTTGTACCACTCCAAAACCTCTTTCGAGTTATGACACGAGGCTAAATCCGGCCAGAAAATCGTAGAACCATCGTGTGACTTCAGAAGAGGAAGTAGAGGCTTTTGAAGGTTTCCTTTAGGCACAACCATCCCATTGACCATTCCAGTTCGCTTTCCACACGAGCAAATTGCTTGGCAAATCATATATTTTTGGAAAACTTTGACATCTTCTGCTTTCTAACGTCCTCAAGAGCTTCGAATTTATGATGAGCAGTGAAAAACTGGAGCCCCGGAAGCTGCCGGAAGTCTGCTTACATACGTCTCATCGTCCATAACGAGGCAATGTGGTTTCGTCAACATATGGGTGTAGAGCTTCCTTGCACGTATTTGACCTACCGTATTCTGCCGTTCTTTGCTATTAGGCGCCATTTGAACTTTGTGTCACGTTTTTTCGCATCTTGCACGAAAGTTTTGGTTAGATTCAGTTTCTTCGCCACATGTCGAACTGAACTGTTGGGATACCTCTTGAAAGCTTGAACTACCCGTTTGTGATATTTAATACTATACGGAGATCAATTTTTATCACTTTTTTCTTTCCGATCGATAGTAAAACGTTTGTGGTACCGTTTTAAAACACGAGACACCGTAGAATGTACCATTCCTAGCTTCGTGCTGATGGCGGCACAATGATCTGGCTTTTCGAGATACATTCGCAAAATTTCTTTGCGCCGCTGCTGTTCTTCCGACTCCATCTTCGCAACGATTGCACATCTGCTAGTTAAACTTACACAGCGTTACTCGTTCTACACCTTGAACGATTTCGTGACTTTAGTGAAAAATAACATAAAATTTATGTTAACGTAACCGTAATGTTGTTTATGTTAACATAAATTTTGACACTTTTTATACAGAAATGAGTTCTCATTGGGCTTTAAAGGTTGAACACGAAAAAATCCAAACACACATACCCGCTCAAAACACATTGTCACATTTTTTTACGGAAATGTTCTTCAATTGACGTGAGAAATGGATTGTAATTCGAAAACTATTTCTCTTATAAAGTGCTCAAGCGTGTTCGCCTGAGTGCTATTTTTCGATATAAACTAATGTGTTTTGAAGTACGCCAAATTTCGACTATTTTAAATCTACTGGTAATACAGTGCTCACTAGATTTTGGCAAATTTTCGAAAATTTAATGTTGCCAAAATCGACAGTGTCACAGGCGTATGAATATTTTTACAGTATAGTAAAAAAATCTTGATTTCAAGTAATGGTTATGTACTTTATTTCATTATTTCAAGTAATGCCCAATTGGCTCTGAAGATATTAAACGTAAAATGTTCCCGAAAATATTCAATCTCAATGTGAAGCTTTATGAATTATTCAATCAAAATCTACACTCAGTAGCAAAAACAAAAAGCCGAGCAAAATTTTCTTCCAAAAAACGCGTTGTTCAACCTTCTGTAACTTTGTCAATTATCAATATATTTGGCTGAAATTTTGACAACGTTATAACTAATGTTTCGACCTAATGTGACCAAAATTATGTTGATAAAGTTTACAAATTTGAAGTTATCATAACATATGTGAAAAAAAGTCATTTTGGACATACGAATTTCAAAAAACCTTATTTCTATGAAAAATTTAGGTAGCATATTAAAAATCTCTCCATGACTTAAAAAAATACAGAAGTTTAGACAAAATTTGAACTGTTTCCATCAAGTGGTTTGGACTACAGCTGGCGTCAAAGTTGAGGCTCCAACATGAGTTTTTTCCTTGTTCACCCAATTATGACCATGCTGAAATATCGGTGCAAAAAAAAAGCCGAGGCGTTGTCATCATACAGGTTTGGGCCGAATTAATAAGATGAATTCACCTCGGCTTTGTATTTGCACCGATAGTTCAGCGTGGTCAATATTGGGTGGACAAGGAAAATACTCATGTTGGAGCCTCAACTTTGACGCCAGCTCTAGTCCAAACCACTTGATGGAAACAGTTCAAATTTTGTCCAAATTTTGTTTCAGAAGAGAGTGATGAAATTATTAATAAAATGAGAATGAAAAATATACAATATGATTAAAAAGTACGCGATCTTCAGGTACACGTTCTTCAGTCGCACCCCCTTACTTCGTTATTGTTAAAATGACAACATTGCCCAGGCTACGCCATTCAGTGTCTCCATGTTTCAGTCTTTTGTGATCATATGACTCGTGGAGGTGTGAGGTAGGAACTTGTGTGGACTAGGAAAAACATATTACGCTAGGATATTACTAGGAAAAACGGTAGTACGCTGTTTGTTGAGTCAGCAAGTTTTTATTTAAAACATATGTTCGGGACTGCAAAACATGTTCAAATATGAAATAATAGATTTCGCGTGCTTTCTTGGATGAATGAATATGGTTTTGGATGAATTGCCTATCATATTTAACAGATATCGCACGACTTGACTATTAAATACCATAATTTTGCCACTTTTATTTGGCATTCGGATCTTGATTGGAACGTATTGCTTAAAATAAATATCTTGCAAAATTTGATACGTCGTCTTTTGAAATAATAAGTTTGCCACTTTTACGGGGCATCCGAACCTAACTTCCATGTTATCGGATATCCAATATGATCCCTACCTGGTAACATGGTATTTTATCAAATATCCTGTTGCTTGCCCAAAGATAAGTTTCAGTTAGGTAGTCAAATTTGTTCAATTTTGTTACGATTTTCCTAGATGGCACACTCATAAATTTGGTCCAATGCAATATTTTAAGCCAAAGTCATATGTATAATTCATTCATGAACGATAATTTTGAGTTAAAAAATGATAAAGAAATCGTTTTTGGTTAAAAAAATGATAAAAAAATCGTTTTTGGTTACAAAATGATAAAGAAATTGTTGGATAAAATCCGGGTAAATATGACCCGAATGCGTTATTCGTACCAATTTTTGGAGAGCCCTAAAGAAACGCACGAAAAAATAAATTTTTCCTTTGAAGTTAAAAACGTCTCCCATAAACAGGAATTGGTTTGTTTTTTAGCTAGTGTATATCTCTAGAGAAATTTCTGACCATGGTTGTAATTCAGCTCAACAAATTAAAATTTTCTGTATCATGGAGATTTTTTTAAAATTTTCTCTTGAAGTCAACGTTTTCTGAAACCAGTTAAAGTCATGAAGCTTGTATGTGTGTGTGTGTGTGTGTGTGTGTGTGTGTGTGTGTGTGTGTGTGTGTGTGTGTGTGTGTGTGTGTGTGTGTGTGTGTGTGTCATTTGTTCATCATTTCCTTTTTCACTTTTTGTCCACACCAACAAACATTTCCACAAGTCTTCAAATCGATTCTACATTATCAATATTGTTTTTGATTTTAATATTACTTCCGTTTGTTGTGCTGAAAACAAACACCCACTAAAGGTACCCATGATTCCCTCATTCTACATTTTAACCCGCTATCCCCACTAAAAGATTTTAAATCATTTTATTCCAGAATAACCGAGAAGAGCGCATCTCCAATCCACATGGTAACAACAATAACATGCTGAACAATCTTACCGTACAAATTCCGCAACAAACGCGCTCCCTGCTGAGGCACTCCAACAGTATGTCCTCGAATCCGCACTCAAACTCGAGTTCAACACCAGCCTCGCCGCATCTTCTGTCAAACAGCTCCAGTGGTAATCTCCATCACACACTCTCGAGTGGATGCTCGCTTCATCACCATCCCCAGTATCAAAGTCAATCGTCAGTAAGTTCCCAAAGTTCATCTATAATTTCGACAGTTCCACCGCTTCAGCGATTACTAGAGGACCATCTTAGCAAACCGGCACCCTATCAAATGATTGTGATACCTAATAGTGGGGGTTATTGGATAGATGGAACTGATCATGATTCTGGCTATGACATCCCTTCACATACTACGTGGCGAGTGGGCAAGATTGAATCTGATGACACCGCCAAATGTTACCGAAGGTTTTTCGTCTCCAGAGAACACTCTAATCTTGTAGGTCACGATGATCAACTGGGCCCAGTGCTACTCTCTATCAAGTCAGAGAACGTTGCTAATCAAGATCACATTCGAATATTACTCAGGTTAAGAACTGGAACCATGCACGAAATCATTCCAGCTTCATGTTTAGGATCAAACCCATCTCCGATCAAAATGGCACGACTTCTAAATGAACAAATCAACGTAGACAGTTTCATGCCTGTGTTGTGCCCTAAAGCATCAACGTTAATAGCGAGTTACGATGAACATGTTCTGGTAACAAACTTTAAATTTGGTGTTTTATATCAAAGATATGGGCAAACTACGGAGGAAGAACTTTTCTGCAACAGTGATACGACTCCAGCTCTGGAAGAGTTCCTCGACCTACTGGGACAAAGAATAAGACTTCGTGATCATAAGGGCTACCGTGGTGGTCTGGATATTCAAAACGGTCACACTGGTGACACTGCTGTCTACGAAATATTCAAAGAACGGGAAATTATGTTCCACGTTTCAACTCTTCTACCATACACCGAAGGTGATCCCCAACAATTGCAAAGAAAGCGCCACATCGGCAACGATATCGTGGCGATTGTTTTCCAGGAAGAAAACACTCCTTTTTCCCCAGCGATGATTGCAAGTCATTTTCTGCACGCGTTTATTGTAATTCAGCCTTTGGAACCAAACACACCAAATTGTCGATATAAAATTTCTGTAACTGCTAGAGACGATGTGCCGTTCTTTGGCCCAACTCTGCCACAACCATCAGTATTTAGAAAAGGACCTGAGCTGAAAGAATTTCTTCTCACCAAGCTGATAAATGCAGAAAACGCTTGCTATAAAGCGGATAAATTTGCCCAATTAGAGTTGCGGACGAGAACATCATTGCTTCAAAATTTAGTAGATGAACTGAAGGATAAAACGAGAGACTTTCTAGGAGCTGATATGTTAGGAGCCCCAATTTCTCCTACTCCGGAGACTCCTAAACCCGAAGGAGGATTTACCGGTTCCCGATTTATCGATACAGTGAAAAAAGCGCTAAATGCTCGTCTTCGATCCCAAAATTCTGATCCCACAAATGGATCCACCGAATCGAATACAAAGCATCAGAATTCCATTAAAAAAAACAAGGAGATTTCTGACGTAGCCTTCGGATCGGGACAAGTCGTTGCTGTAAGTATTATTGTTGCTTTTCAAAAATCTGACCTGCTGACTTTTCTTCCTGAAACAGATTGGTCGATCGCTGTCTAAAAGTAGCACGACGGGCTCGCGGAAGTCTCCCAATGATTCGATGGCCTCCTCACCGGATATCACTTCTCGATGTTCGCTCAATCCAAATACTATGAACAACAATAACAATAATACAACTAACAACAACCATCACGCTAATGGAAGCCGCAGTGCTAAAGTACCGACCGATGGCATTAGCAATAATAACAACAACAACAATATTAATGGCCCAGTGGCAATGTCCGAAACGAGTGATGATTCCAGCTTGAACAGCGTTGATCTTGATCCAATGGGTAAGTGCCATTCCTTGTGTACTCAGCACTACATATACCCGGCAACTATTATGAACAATAGTCACACTAATTGTTCATATGAGTTTTCATGACATGCCCAAACCAATTTGTATACTAATATGCTAATGTTTTGCTCTCTCTTTTCGTTTTTCTCTTCCATTGATATAATATTAAAACAATTTGCGTTGCTTATTAACGTTCTGAATAACACTTTTTATTTTACTTGATATTAATTTTGAAATTGATTCTCAAATCAAAGTATTTCCAAATGTAGATGCTGGGCCGACGTACATTGACAGTGACACTGGGCTTGAATCGATGTCCTCAGCGGATGCAACAACCAAAGCCTGTTCGCTCTGCTTGGACGGAGACCGGACAGAGCGATCAACGAACGAAGGTGGCAGCGTGATCAGCGTTAGCGTCGGAACTGGAAGCACTGGTGGCGACAGCACGCGTGATTTGCGGTACACTACAGGAACTGCCAGTGCAAATGTGAGTAGTTGTGGTGGGAGTGGCGGCGGTGGCATTACCGTTAGTGGTGCAAGCGTTGGGGCACTACATATACCAGATGTAATGCACCAGATGGATGGATTCAAGCAAGAAATAACCCGATTGAAGTGTGATAAACTGGATCTCTTAAGGCAAAATGTGGTAAGTATATGGTAACATTGATGGCACGGCATTTCCGCGAAAACCAATTACCTGAATACACTTTTCTCGAAAGTTATTTACCAGAATTTACCGTTTTTTTTAATGTACTAAAAACTTATTCCCGAGAAAAAAGTATTGCCCGAAATGGTCATAATGTATGCCTATACATAAATAAGCAATTGCTTTTTACTCTTCTTACACCAAAAGAAGGGTTTAAAGATCGCTTGGAAACTCGACTTTTTATTCGAGGCCCAGAGGGCCGAGTGTCATGTACTAATCTTTTTAGTTGAACGCACTGAGCACATGGCTTTGTGTATGTGTGTACGAGTGTATATATGTGTGTTATAAATAATGTCACATAGGTTTCTCAGCCGCTTGTGAAACAAAAGTTCTATTACCGGCTTATAAAAGCTGTAACATTCCAAGAGAACGCTATTCATTTTTTTCCATTCGAACATTTCATTACGGAGATATGAACGAATCATTATATTACGGTGCATTATAATAGCAATCAAATAATTTAATCTTTGATTACATACTGAGCTATTTATGTATCGATTTTAGTTCTGTTTGCGCAAAATTAACTACAAAATCCTCTAAAAACTTGTCGAAATGTCATCATGATTGGATAATCGTTCATGGAGATATGAACAAAATAATACCTGAGAGTACATAAATTCTGAGATGAAAATACACTTGATACGATTGACACTTCACATGATCACTTTTAAAAATTAAAAATTGTAACGCATTTTCAAACTATCACTAGTAAACGCGAGTATATTACTTTAAATTTCACAAGAAAAAGCTTATCATTGACAGAGAGGGCTATTTTATTTTCGACTTACAGACTTCTTCAGTGTCGAGTGCTTGACATTTATTTATTATTATTTTTTAAAGGGGGGATGAGGCGAAGTTTTAGTTTAAATTTCCCTAGTTTTTCAATTATATTCAAATTACTAAATAGATAGTTTTATTGTAAACGTAGAAAAGACACCGATAGTGTTTCTCGGGAAACAGTAAATTCAGGGTATTTTCTTTTCATCTCTCGTCGTAGTCACTGAGGGTGAGATTTAAACAAGTGACTTCAGCGTGTGTGATTTAAACATTAAATTTACTGATTTTGAGACAAGCAATGAACCTGTTTTTTTCATATATATCTTTATTAAAGTAACTTTTAACCACCTGGCCTAGTTAAATGTATTAATGTGTGTATATATTTTAGACCTGCCAACGTGACATCAAACGACTACGGGAACGTGAACTATCCTTGCAAGGTGACCTTGCCGCTGCCGGCAAAGAAATTCTCCGCCTACGCGATCTCCTGAAAGAATATATGCCAGCGACAACCGAGTCTCTTTGAGTTTGAGAAAACCTATCGATATATTAAAATAAAAAAAATCGGCTACCTCGTCGGGGTAACTTATCAGCACATCGGGAATCGTCTTGCTAAAAACAGTTTTTGTTTTCATAATTTCATCCAAAGCAAAAAATAAAGTATGCTAAGATTAAAAAAAACGATAAATCGCCGAAATCTCCGTAGTATAAATAATTTATTTTATTCCTTACCCAAATTTTATAATCTCTTTACAAGCAGATGTCACTTATTTATAATCAAGCTAGGGTAGTATGTTTCGTTTTCACGAAACTACTGACAAAACAAAAAGATGTTCTTTTTAAGATTTCCTTTCTTTCTTTCATAGGTACGAAACAGGTATGCTTGCGTCACAAACATTTGAAGTCACTTCTATTTGTTAGCTAGATAGTAGCCTATGACTTTAGAAAACACGGATTCAAATACTCGGTATTTTTATTGCGCACAGCAGTTTCAGTAATCGCTTTTTGTTTTTCTCTTATGTACATCTAAATTTTAGCTCTATTTTTCAACGCTAAGACTATTAAAATTTATTTCGAAGAGATTCCCGTACATAATCCAACCTTATGCTGTAAATGTCAATTACAAACTTAATATTTATAAAAAACATAAATCAATGATTCAAAATCAATCTGATCATACTTCTAAGTATTTTTACATGAAACGTGAGCTTATCATCGGGTAGAACCGGGGATTTTAAAAATGACCTCATTTTTTTTTTAAATTTCAGTTTTAAAATAAAAACAACACTTTTAAAAAATTAGGAAAAAAAATTGTAGAATGGGCTCTTACTCTCAAAATAAATAATTTCCAAATTGAGAGGTTATAAAAAAACCAAAAATATATTGTTGATAAACAATCCGACATGCTACCAGATGTTTTATGAGTTTAGAATATAGTTTTTAAATGGAAATGAGACAAATTGAACTGCATAGATGTAAACATGATGAGTGAATATATAATTAACGTGCAATACACATTTGTAATAACCATTTAATCGGATTAACGAAAATCACTTACGGCATCCTAGGAATCTTAAATAGATAGAAACTTTCAAGCCTTATGATGTTATGAAAAGCTAGAAAAAACTTTTTCAATGTTTCTTCTCTTGTTTAAGTTTAAACATTTTTTGAAAAATATGAATTTTCAAAAAACATACTGCCTTCTATATATAATGAACTATACGTCAAACTGTTTCTACAGCGAGTTCTTAGAAATGAAAGTTACTCAAGTTCTCCCAGACACAACATTCAATGAATTGATACCAAAGTTAACAACATTCCCAAAAAAACAAACAAACCGAAGACTCTATTGACCATTTGCGCCCCATGATATATTTTTTTAATATAGCTCTCTTTCTGATTAATGCAGTCTGAAACATTGCTAACATATGTCATATCAGCGTATAACAACTATGCCAAGAAAAATATAAACGGATCAATCAGTGCATGTTCATTATTGGAAAATAGTTTAAATTGGTGCACACATACAAAAACGCAGAAACATCAAAAACATAGTAGTGCTTCACCTGATTCGATGTTGGCAAAATAAAAGTAGCATAAACCATATACTTACAAACAAAAAATGTCCAGTGTAGAAAAATAATATAGTGTAAATTTATTACAACAAAGAAAATTTAAGGGACGCAAATCGGTAAATGATCAAAGAGGCAATAGAACTTGGATGCGAGTGTATCGAATATAATATATAAGAAGCAGAGAATGACTAGTACCACTACAACGTGAAAATGAGACATCATTTTGAAATTTTTAGAAAGAAGAATAAACTATATATTTTAATCATATAGTAGACAAATACTGAGCCTTAGATGTAGATTCATCAAAAAAGAATGAAAGAAACCAGAGGTTCTATAGTCTACCCGTCAGGTAATTGCAGAGAAGAGCTGTGTAATGGTATTGACCCAAATCTCCCACTTAGCGGAGAACGGGATCTGTTGGATAATCCACGCATAGTTGTTTGGTTAGTCAGAGAATTTAAAAAGAGGGGATGACCCCGGCGTAGTGGTTAACATCCATACCTCTCACGCCAAAGTCACGAGTTTGAATGGTACCCCCGGACAAGTTACGAAAATACCCAAGAGGAATTTGAGTGAATGCGACGGAAGATGAACCAGCCCAGGGCTGACAATCTCGATAATCAAACAATAAAAAAACGAAAGGATGAGTTATGTCAGTGACATAACTGCAAAGTTTACGTAGGACTGCCTGTTGATGTGTGTGTATGTATGTAAGGTAGTCACCATCCCATTCCTTCGAAGACCTTGTCATGTATGCAGCTCCACTTAATAGTAAGATCAAATTGAGCTACCGGGTTGGATTCACAGTAACGCTGTATGAAGGGCCAAAAACTGTGGGGCGGACCCGCAAGCAGAGACACTTACGCGAAACTTGCGGGAACATATAATTCTCCTTCCAACGATACGATCCAACAAATCGAATAACCCAATTCGCAATACTTATTAAGCTTTCTACGGGATGGCTTGTGAAGACGGGCGCGTCGCTCTCACTGAAACTGTTGGAGTAGAATTCACAGCATCACAATCGAATCGGTAGGATAAAGAAAATGATATTGTTTGTTCCCTCCTAGACGCCGGTTGTCATACCACTCCATTGTCCAATCCTTGAGTGATACCCTGATGCTCCCTCCCTTCCCAAGATATATTCAATTTTATATAGTTATATACAAAATAAAGTGAATTAATATAATAATAATAAAAAATATAGTGATTGAATATTATAATGGCAAATAATATAGTGAATGAACATAAGAATGATAATAACAATTCCAGGTGGTTGGTGATCGAGGTCATGTCCGTTTCGTGCGAGTTGTGATAATCTTTGGGTGGTGGAGATAGGTGAGTTAAAGTCCAATGTCGTGTCCAGGTGGGAGCTTTGTCGAGGTCCCTGTTCATGTGGAGGTTGTAGTATCCAAATAAAGGGGGAGGTGCGTATCGGGTTGAGGTCTGAGACAGGGGGGGGGGCATCCCCCGGTGGCCAGCAACGATATTTGCTCCGTCGGCAGTTGTCCCTCCCCCCTCCTCATCGGGTTTTGGTGGATTAGATGGTTTCGTACAAGTTGCAGCCTTTCAAGGAGCAGACGAGGGCGGCTTCTCTGGCTGGGTCTTCGCTGAAAGCATCCTTCTGTGATTCCGGTTTATTATAGAACTGCCTGGGTCCATGGTACTGAGGGCAGTATTGACATACAAAATGTAGTGACATACAAAATGTTCTACCGAATGGCGCTTGCTGCAAAGAGGCCATTACCGGTCATATTATGGAACCCACCGGGGGCAGGCATCGTTGAGGGGTCCAACACCGGCGGACCCTCTATCCCTCCTCGTTGTTTTGATCGGGGTTAATGGGTTAAATAGTGTCATAGAGATTGCAGTCCTTGAGGTTGCAGACCAGTGCTGCTTCTCTTGTGGGGTGGCGCTGAGAGCGTCTTTCGGCGAGCATGGGATGTCGTAAACTTCTCTAGGTCCTAGGTACTAGGGGCAGTGACATATGAAATGTTCGACCTAGTGGTGCTCATTGCAGAGGGTACAGTTAATTCGGAATGGGTCGTTCCCAGTTATGTTGTGCGATGCCCTGGTGTGTCCTGATCGGAAGCGCGAGAAGTCGATGATCTCGGTGGTCACTCCTTCGGTGGACGGAGCCTTTAATTTTTCGGATGAATAGATCACGGTTCTGCAAGTAGTGGTTAGACCAGGCGTCCCAGGCGAATTTAGTGACCCATTTCTTGGTGTCGTCTCCGCAGATGGTCTTACCATATAAACAGGAAGTTTTCCCGATTGCTTGCAGGCCTTTTCTAGTATGTCGCAGTGGCCCGGTATCCAACCTATAATTGAGCCAGCGAGGAGGGGGGGGGGGGGTGAGGATTACCGTAATAGCTTAGCCTGAACCCAGGGATGTGATGATGTTTCGGATTGGAGGGCGGACACTACGCAGGCTGAGTCCGTAAAATCGGCGATTGGGAGCTCAGAGGGTGTAGTCACCGCAATCCACACGGCTAGAGTTTCCGCTGAGAAATGCTACACTGTGGTGGGAGCCTATGGAACTGGGAAGAAATCCGATCGGTAATTCCGATGCCAACAGAGCCGTCCATGTACCGGATCCGGTACTTAGGGTACTTTCGGTGGATGAGCTCCAGAAACGTCGCCTGGCCCGCGCTGGGGTTGGCTCCGGCTCTAAAGGCTCTCTGGAAGTTATTGTCGAAGGTTATTTTTGCCCGTTTCCAATCCTTGGCTCTGCACCACTGGACCCTGGCCACCGGAGGGAGCACCTGATTGGCGATTTCAGCAAGGAGTTGGTTGGTCTCCTTGAGGAGGTATACCCCTCCATTGATTGATTAATCTTTATTTGAGAGACTTTCAACCGTTGTCTGGTTCGTCTCTTATTAAATTATGATACGAAGGGGGACCTGAAGGGTCTCCGCGAAGTGGGGGGGGGGGGGGGGTGTTTTGACGTCCTGTATTACATTTCATATAATTCATACCTAACTAATTCATTCTAAATTGTGCTGTCGCTACTGTCATAGTGGAATTTATTGTCTGTTGGGTATATTGGAGTCCGTTATCGTGTTCACCACGGACAGGCATCGTTGAGTGGTCCATCGCCGGCGGACCCATCAACCCTTTTCATTGTTATGGTCAAAGTGAGTGGGTTAGATGGCGTCGTACAGATTGCAATCCTTGAGGAAGCAGACCAATGCTGCTTCTCTGGTGGGGTCATCGCTGAGGGCGTCTTTAGGTGAGTGCGGGATGTCATAGAGTTCTCTGAGTCCTAGGTACTGAGGCCAGTGACATACGAAGTGCTCGATCGAATAGTGCTCATTGTAGAGGGTGCAGTTGATCCAGAATGGGCCGTTTCCCGTGACGTTGTGCGATATTCTGGTTTCTTTTGTTTCTTTATTAGAGTGGCTTTCAGCCACCTGGGCTGGTTTGCCACTTCGATATTCGGGTATATCCTGATCGGAGGCGCGAGAAGATCACACGTTGTCGGTGATCTCGGGGGTCACTTCCTCGGTGGACAGAGACTTTAATCTTCCGGATAAACAAATCCCGGTTCTGGTGGTAGTGGTTGGCCCAGGCGTCCCAAATGGTTTTGGTGACCCATTTCTTAATGTCGTCTCCGGGGATAGTCTTAGATTATATTAGATTAGATGTCTTTATTTAAGAGACTTTCAGCCGGAGGCTGGTTGGTCTCTTGTGGAAGGAGATACGAGGGTAAACCAGAGGGGTCCAGCCAAGTGGTGGGGTTTCTAAGAAGCCCATATTACATTGTATTGGATGATTGTTACAGAGTTGTGAGGGACGGAGTTTCTGTTGGGGGGCCTGTCGATGTCTTTTCTGTTGTAGGCCTTGGAGATGTCTAGGGAGGCCCTACGTGTTCACATCTACCCACTGCCTCGTGAAGGGTTTGACCCAAGGTGTTCAGGTGGGTGCCGAATCCCGGTCGAAACGAGTGTTGTCGGTTGTCCAAGTGGCCGTTGGAGTGGAGGAAGCGGTACAGTCGCCGGTTGACCATGCGCTCCAGAATTTTTAGCCGCAGCAGGTGAGCGATATCGGTTGTTAGTCCTCGGGGTAGAGACCTGTTTTGCCAGCTTTCCTGATGGGCATCATGTAGCTGTGGGACCAGGACCGGGGCAGAGTGTTGCCGAGCCACTCCTTGTTGAGGAGGTTTAGGAGGGTGGTTTTACCGGTGGGCGTGAGGTGAGACAGGAGCGGGTATCCGATGTCGTCTGGTCCTGCAGAATTTCCCTTGGCTTAGAGGAGCGCGAAGTTTAACTTGCTGGCATGAAAAGGACGGTTGATCTCCAGCGGCGGGTCATTGGTTGGAACACTGATGTTGCTTATCGATGCTCCGATGTTGTGGATGGATTGGCGGAATTGCAGGAGGTAACTGTCGATAGCGACGAGCCCGTAGATGTACGCACGTAGGATGTCAGCGACGACAGTGGGGTCTGCGGTGGTAGGGCCGTTGTATTTGAGTGCGATCCCGTGGAGTCTTCTCTTGCCACTGAGGGCATTGACTCTCCTCCAGAGTTCTGCAGCGGAGTGGGTGAGGTTGATGCCATTGATGAGCTCCCTCCAGCAGTCGGATTTGGCGGACTTAATAACGTCACGGCAGGCATTCAGTTTTTCCCTATACGTACGTCTTGCTTCCTTTTTTCCGGGGTGTCCTTCGGGTAGTCTCTTGGCGGCGCGAAAGGCTTTCCCCCGGGCTTTGACGGCGGTTCGGGTTTACTCGGACCACCAGTGGAGGGTCTTTTTACCGATCGTGGAGCTGCTCTGGGGGATGGAGGATTTGGCTACCGACTTGATTTTTTCAAGCAGTTCGTCAACCGAGCCCAGGTCCGATAGATTGAAGGAATCAATACCGGTCTGGTAGGTTGACCAATCGGCTCGGTTATAGATCCATTTTGGTTGTTGGTGCGGATGAAGATCGGATAGTAGTCACTACCCAGTGGGTCGTCGTGTGCCTGCCAGGAAAGGTTCGGGAGGAGACCGGGACTGCAGAACGCCAGATCGATAGAGGATGATCGTTGGCCGCTGACGAAAGTGGGCGAACCATCATTCATCAGCACCAAATCGGCCCGTTCTGTGGCGTCTCGCACTTCACTGTAAGGCTATCACATGGTCCTGACTGGGTGAGAGGGGTGCCTGAAGAGGGATGGAGGGTGTGGCAGCAGGGAGAGTAGTTTGGGGGGTGGGGGGTAATGTGAGGGGGGACTTCCTGGTGGGGGGGAGGGCGCTTTTTGCCTATTGCCCACCAAGGCTGGTTCTCCAAGCGTCGTAGCGGGCGGCATTGCTCCTGGCCTCAATGGGGATACAGCTCCTTGCTCGCAATCGTGCTGATCTCCTTGGGGGTAGCGGGTGAGGGTCTGGGTTTTCGTTGAGTCCAGGAGTATACGGAGGGGGGGGCACTTGTCCGTCTCTCTTCCAGCCGCACAGGGTAGAGGGGGGACCACTGGATTCGGGGTGTAAAGACCGTCCGAACCAGTGGGGACTCACCGGCTCCTCTGCTCCGTTGGGTAGCTTACAGTTGTGGGTCCTCTCGGTCGGAATTTATCCTGCCTCTGGAGTTTGCCAACGAGCGCTGGGGGTGGTCCCTTGAACCGGTGGGCCTGTAGCGTCCACACCAGGGGGGCCCCGACTGCCCGAGGCCTTATCCATTACAGTTGAGGGTTTTGGTGTCGTGGTCGGTGAGTTATGGTTAGTCGGTGGGCTCTGCTCATCGGTTGGAGCTGCTGTGTGTGATTGGGGGCACTCTGTATTTCCGTTGGAAGCCATTGGTGGAGGTGGGTGGAGGAGATGCGTTGACGGAAGCGGTGGGATCCCGTCCTCATAGCTCCATCTTGATGGGTGAGTCAGTTATCCTTTCGGAGCGGTCGTCATCTGACGAAGAGTCGATGACGATGTCGTCCGGGTACGAGTCGCTGAGAGTGTGTAGCGACAGATGGCTGGCTGGGGAGGATGTCTGAGTCAGTGCGATGGGAGAAAGATCACTGTCGGTGGATAGGGGAGAGGTGGAGGCCTTGTTCCTTTTTGGTGGTCTCGCGTTGCAATCCTTCGAGTGTTGTTCGCTGGTCGCCGGTTTCGGTTTGGGTTTGGGTTTGGCGGTCTTGGCTGTTCGTGCTGTGGGATTGGGTTGATTTTGGTTTTGACGGAGGGAATCGATGACCAGGGCCTGGACGGTGTCCTTCTGCTTCAGATGTTTAATCTGAGCAACAAGGTCCTCGATGGTACCGTGTTGTCGTGTCAGATCAAGACGGCTCTCACCTCTTTCCCTGCTAACGGCGACTGTTTGACTCTTGTCAGAGGTTGGGGTGGGCGGTTCTACACGGGCAGCGGTTCGGCGATTTCCTTGAGGCAGGTATCCAGTTCCCGATTCTTTTCCGTCCTGGCTGTCCAGAGGGATGCGATGATGTCGTCCCGTTTCTTTAGCTCACCGAGAACGGCGTAGAGTTTGCTGTTGAATTCGTCGAATCGACGGTCGTTGTCGGCGTTGACTACGGTGGCCATTGATCATTGTTGGTGCTATTGTTCGTAGGTTCGGCGGGCTGCTGGGTACGACATATTCAGATCGACGTGGATTTTCTGGATGTCTGACTCCTTGGAGTAGACAGGGCACTTCCTGCTGGAGATCGCGTGGTTGTTGTGTTGCAGTGTTGACAGAAGATTGGTGCTGAGCAGGGCATCACGGGCGACGATGCGTGATCGCCGGAGCAGTTACCACATGGCGGCGTTTGTTTATTGGCAGCGGGTCCATGTGTGGCCGTACTGAAAGTACCCGAAGCAGAGCATCAGGGAAGGGGTAGTAGGGCCTCGTTGTGCACCTGATTCAGCCAAAGTCGACGTTGCTGGGGCTGACAGTTCCTTTAATTTTCATGATTAGGGTGGGGCTGGGGATTCTCGCGTTTCCTTCGCCGCCGGATCTGGTGATTCGGCGAATGTCGCTGATCCCCTGATCCCTGAAGGGCTCTCCATAAATCTCCCGGGAAGCTGCTAGGTGGTCTGCTGCTACATTACCCGGTATTTCACAATGACCAGGGACCCAGATGAAGGTGGTGCTGGGTGGAGAGGCTGATTGGATCTTCTGGATCCATGGATGTTTGGATGATTCTATGCCCAGAGCTGCTACCACACTGGCCGAGTCGGTCACGCCAGGATGCGGTCGAGGGATGGGACACACGACGCAAAAAAAGGCCGCTGCGAAAATATTGCACTGACTGGGTAGACGAAAGTTCGTGGCAACATCGGGACCAGTGATACCGATACCCACTCCGTTCCGTGCCACAGATCCGTCCGAATACCGGACGGTGTAATTGGCATATTTGCGTTGTAGATGGTCTGCTACTGCTGGTACGACTGTTTTGGAGTTAGCGCCCGCTCTGAACATGTTTTAACGTAGGACTACGTTTCTCTTTTCTATACCGGGTGTCATTTCAAAATTTTGAAAAATGAGAGCGTTACGCAAAGGTGAAAGGTTTTTGAACGCTTATACCTCTCGTTCGACTAAACAGAATGACTTAATTCATACACCATTTGATCAAAAAAACTCCCCAATTTTTTGCATTGAAATTTGAAAAAAGTTCCATTAGTATAAGTAGTTCAATTTTTCATTTGAAAATGACCTACTTTTGCTCCCATACAAATTTGCATATCAACAGGTTGAAAAAAGTGTTTTCCCTAGCAAGGTCGTAGCAAACGGGTAGCTAATGTTTTCTTCCTCTTCTTCAAAATAACTTTTCTTGGTTGCCTGTGTCTGATTTTTCAATTGTGGCTCGTCCCCTATTACTAAATTTGCTTGTTCTGCATTTTCGGGACCCCCTTCTTTCTTGGCTATGCTACAACGCTAAGATATAGTCTCGGGCGAACGAAAATTGGTTCAGTGTTCGCAAGCAGCTTCATGCTGCCGGTTCGAATGAGGCTTTGTTCTCCCGTCACAGTCCATCTGGTTGTGGTATGGGAGTGCAATGCCGGATAATCAACGGATGAATTCTCCGGGTTTTTTAACGTAGGACTACGTTTTTCTTTTCTATACCGGGCGCCGTTTCAAAATTATGAAAAATGAGAGCGTTACGCAAAAGTGAAAGGTTTTTGAACGCTTATAACTCTCGTTCGACTGAACAGAATGACTTTATTCATGCATCATTTTATCAAGAAGACTCACAAATTTTTTGCATCAAAGTTTGAATGAAGTTCAATTAGTATAAGTAGTTCAATTTTTCATTTGAAAATGACCTTCTTTTGCTCCCATACAAATTTGCATATCAACAGGTTGAAAAATGTGTTTCCCCTAGCAAGGTCATAGGAAACGAGTAACAAATGTCTTCTTCTTCTTCAAAATAACTTTTCCCCGTCCCACAAAAATTTCTGAACGCACAAAGCTATTGGTCGAAAATGACATCATATTTGCGCTACGCTCTGATTGGTTAATACTGCCACAGTAACCTTGCCAGCAATTATGGAACACGTGGAACGACCGAACACCAATAATCAGTTCTCGCTGTGCATCCGTATGCGACAGACGTGTTTGGCGAGCACGTTGTAGAAAACGCCGCCCGTGAAAACAAGACCAGATTCATCCCACGTCACTTGCAGCTGGCCATCCGCAACAACGAGGAGCCGAACGAAGAAAGAAAGCCCAAGTGGAATCGAAAACATTTCACCCCGTCAATTAAATCCGTCCTTATCAGGACGACAAATCAGTTTACTAACTAAAGAGTTGGGTTGAATTTTTCTATTGTGCTGTTGTTAATTCAATTACCGCATCACGGCTGAATATGGCAATCATTAAACGTCGCGTCCCCGATTATACCACATAGAACGTTGAACAACAAACGAACGAAAGTCTAGAAGGGATAATTCGAGCCAAACTGCAACACATCAGTGACCATGTGGTGGAGTTCGCCATTGTTTCAAGTTATGCGTACCGGATTAGTTGCTGTTGGTGGGAAGCAAATTAGGCATATTTCTGTTGAGAAAATCATCCGTCTAGCGTGCACTAATTCAAACTAATTATTGTGACGCAATAACAGAAGTTCGTCCCCTTTGGTGCAATTTGTATCACATTGCCTTCGTTGGTACCGCCTTCTTTTGTGCAATAGCATCCGACGCCATGACATACCAGCAGGGTTGCCACATGTACAGATTTATCTAGATTGACACAGATTTTTTTCATTTATTTTATACAGATATCTGTATGTAAAGATTACAGATTTTTGAGAAAAACCAAGATTTTTAAGATTTTTTACAATTGCTTGTCCACTTAGAAACCTCAAATTTTAAAAAGGAGTACAATTTAGGATCTAAATTCTATCAATACTATTTTCAGTGTGCTGTTTTAGGCCTAAGAAACATAATAAATCATTTGACACTCACACTACAGTGACAGATGACAGTCTGAAAGTCAGTTTGTGTTTGTGCCCCCAAATGATTTCTCCATAATATTTAAGATATTGTGAAGTTTTGTGATTTTAAAGGAATCCCTCGAGGACACCTGAAAGAACTACTCAAAAACTATACGGTTATTCCTAATGTAATTCTTGAAGAAAATCCGGATATGTTGGAGATATCTTGAACATTTTTTTGCATGCATTCTATCATCTCATATATATAATTCTTAACTTTGGAAAAATTCCGCAATGTTTTTTTTTGTAGAATCATTTTTCAAATTTTGTCTAGGATGTCTGCAAGGGTTCTAACATATAGTTCTCCAGATAGTATTTTTTTTTAGGTATTCCCTTGGAGAAGTGTTTGTTTCAAAGGTCCCCAAGAGGTTGTTTCTCAAAAATACTGTTCTTCTAATTAAGAAGTATTTTTATGCATTCATGCAGAGGAATTTTGGGAAGTTAGAATAATGTTCTCGGTAGGTATTTTTGCTCTTCGAAGCATATTTATTTCAAACGTGATTTTTGCAGTGCATCTTGCAGTGCGCAAACCTATGTATATTTTGCGCAATTGTAAACCATTGCCAGCTCAATGCCATTTATTACTAAAATAGGCTTGTGGGCTTTGGATCAGATGGGGGCATCGGTAATAGTGGGTTCAGGCTGATCCGTCAAAAAACTGCTGAAACGTGACTGTCCTAATTTGATGGTTATCAAATGTACTGGCTTCTTATTCACGTTACGTATGCGAAAACCTGTCATTGTACCTGGAACAAATGATGCAATTTATCGGCAGTAACTTATCCTGCCGCCTCAAACGACCCAATAAATTCCAGATGACACAGTTATGCATCCGTCTGCCAAAAGATGGCATATCGTTGGAGGTCAGTTGTTAAATGGCATATGGAACGGTTTTCGGAGCTCTTGTTGTTTTTCTCGTTCTAATCCAAATGAGACAACGGTTTGATTGTAGTCATCTTAATGACCGATGACGTTGCCACTTCTCCTTAAGCTACATACTGCTACTAATCAACAAAGCGAATCATATCTTCCAATCAAAAGCTAAGTAATTCCTGAACATTTGCAATCAGCTGCAGTCTCACTGATGGTACTCCTTGCAATTTTTTGTGAGGATCATTACCTAAAACACATGAAGGATTTCGGAGTTTCAAATTTCGAGAAACGTCTTCGTAAGTAGTCGAAAATGTATATGGGGGTAGCAGCTGGAGAAATGCTTATATCTGCAACTCTCTATGAGACCAGGAAGGAAGCATGTTACTCGATCTACTGTGCTTTAGACCGATTTATTTAAACAGATCATTGAGCGCTTTGATCTGAACAATCCAGTTCTGACAACTGAATCGAGCATTAACCCCAAGAAGCTGTGCCCTTTGAAGGAGTTCAATTTGATAACTGAACAATATCTGAACTTCTTTAAAAACGGGGCAGAACAGGTTATTAAAAATGATTTTCTTGAGCTGAGGACGGTAGCCTGCAAGGACAACGAGGTTGAGGAAGACTTCGCAACTTGTTGAAGAAAACGTCTGTATTTCAAACGAGCAGATGGGAAGCTGACTTTTCACTTGCTAAGAAAGTTCATTGCGATCTTTTTACTTATTCCGCATTCTTTTGCAAAAGTGGAACGAGTTTTCTCGCTATACAATCTTAATAAGTCCAAAATCCGAAACCGCCTGAGTACGGATGGATGCCAAAGGAGGAAAAGAGGAGTTTATCAGCTAATATTAACATCACAACTAAATTCTAAATTTAATAAATTAATGTACACGCATCTAACAATGATTGATTGTTAATTTCGTTTCGATTTTGTTTACCTATCCTTGAACTTTGAGTAATCAAAACAAACACCTCATAATGCATTATCATTATGATGGTTGTCAGAACGGCTAAAGTGCAAAGATCTATTTCTATGATGAATATACTAATCTCTGTTCCTTTAAAAGCACAAATTTTGAAGTAAAGATTTTTACAAAGATTTTTTGTAGTTAAACACAGATAAAAAAGATTTTTTTGGCAAAAATTTAAGATGGAAACGAAAAATAATGTGGCAACCCTGCATACCAGCTCTTAGCTGAAATTTTGACTCAGTCTTACAACAGTCGTGGAGCTGTGCAGTGGCTG
This sequence comes from Aedes japonicus, assembly GCA_034211315.2. Classification (NCBI taxonomy): domain Eukaryota; kingdom Metazoa; phylum Arthropoda; class Insecta; order Diptera; family Culicidae; genus Aedes; species Aedes japonicus. Next base: position 228,417 of record JASCZW010003579.1, read on the forward strand.
TTCGCACGCAGTTAGCGGCAGCAAGCACCTTGGATTGTGCACTGGCGAGCAGTCGTTGCCCACACTCCCGCTTCTTTCTACTCAATTTTTGAGTACAATTGTATGCTATCTCTTTTTCCCTCAAGGATGTGTTACTCAATTTTCGGTAAACAGTGGATCAACTCAATTTTTGATTAGATCAGCTTCTTACGAAAATTTAGTAACATTTCCGTGAGAGAAAAGAGATAGACAAAAATTGTACTCAAAAATTGAGTAAAGTGAAGCGGGAGTGCATAGAGGCGTTGGCACAGTTGGCTGTTGGTGCCGATGCTCCTGTTAACCTCGCTACGAGAGACGCCAGTGACGAGACAAACAACCCTAGGGAATCGCAAACTTTTCTCCCTCGTCAATTAAATCCGTCCTTTTCAGGACGACCAAATCAGTTTAATCACTAAAGAGTTTGTTTGGTTGAATTTTTCTTTTGTCGGTTTGTAGTTCAATTACGCCGCGTCCCGGAGTATATCACAAAGACCGTTGAACAACTATCGAACGAAATTTTAGAAGGGATAATTCGAGCCGAATTGCGACACGTCAGAGACCGACTAGACTATGTGGTTGAGTTCGTTTTAGTTCCTAGTTGTGCATACCGGATTAGTTGCTGGCAGTGGCTAACAAATTAGGAACATTTCTGTTAAGAAAATCATCCGTCTAGCGTGCACTAATTAAAACTAATTATTGTGGCCTAATAACTGAAGTTCGTCCCCTTTGATGCACCTAGTATCACATTGACTTCGTTGAATGAAAATTTGATTCAGTCTTACGGTAGTCGTAGTTCTGTGCAGAGCAAAATGTGCTGTAGCAACGCAGAAGGCGTGCGACCATACTGGAGGGTGCACTGGTGAGCATTCGTTATCCAGGTTATCCAGTTATCCAGAGAAGTTGGTGCAGTTGGCTGTTTGGGCCGATGCTCCCGTCAACATCGCTGCGAGAAAAAAAGGCTGCTGAAGCCTATGAGTTGATGGAAAAATGCCGCCCGTGACAACAACGGGACAATAATCAGGTTATTAAAAATGATTTTCTTGAGCTGAGGACGGTAGCCTGCAAGGACAACGAGGTTGAGGAAGACTTCGCAACTTGTTGAAGAAAACGTCTGTATTTCAAACGAGCAGATGGGAAGCTGACTTTTCACTTGCTAAGAAAGTTCATTGCGATCTTTTTACTTATTCCGCATTCTTTTGCAAAAGTGGAACGAGTTTTCTCGCTATACAATCTTAATAAGTCCAAAATCCGAAACCGCCTGAGTACGGATGGATGCCAAAGGAGGAAAAGAGGAGTTTATCAGCTAATATTAACATCACAACTAAATTCTAAATTTAATAAATTAATGTACACGCATCTAACAATGATTGATTGTTAATTTCGTTTCGATTTTGTTTACCTATCCTTGAACTTTGAGTAATCAAAACAAACACCTCATAATGCATTATCATTATGATGGTTGTCAGAACGGCTAAAGTGCAAAGATCTATTTCTATGATGAATATACTAATCTCTGTTCCTTTAAAAGCACAAATTTTGAAGTAAAGATTTTTACAAAGATTTTTTGTAGTTAAACACAGATAAAAAAGATTTTTTTGGCAAAAATTTAAGATGGAAACGAAAAATAATGTGGCAACCCTGCATACCAGCTCTTAGCTGAAATTTTGACTCAGTCTTACAACAGTCGTGGAGCTGTGCAGTGGCTGTTCGCACGCAGTTAGCGGCAGCAAGCACCTTGGATTGTGCACTGGCGAGCAGTCGTTGCCCACACTCCCGCTTCTTTCTACTCAATTTTTGAGTACAATTGTATGCTATCTCTTTTTCCCTCAAGGATGTGTTACTCAATTTTCGGTAAACAGTGGATCAACTCAATTTTTGATTAGATCAGCTTCTTACGAAAATTTAGTAACATTTCCGTGAGAGAAAAAGAGATAGACAAAAAATTGTACTCAAAAATTGAGTAAAGTGAAGCGGGAGTGCATAGAGGCGTTGGCACAGTTGGCTGTTGGTGCCGATGCTCCTGTTAACCTCGCTACGAGAGACGCCAGTGACGAGACAAACAACCCTAGGGGAATCGCAAACTTTTCTCCCTCGTCAATTAAATCCGTCCTTTTCAGGACGACCAAATCAGTTTAATCACTAAAGAGTTTGTTTGGTTGAATTTTTCTTTTGTCGGTTTGTAGTTCAATTACGCCGCGTCCCGGAGTATATCACAAAGACCGTTGAACAACTATCGAACGAAATTTTAGAAGGGATAATTCGAGCCGAATTGCGACACGTCAGAGACCGACTAGACTATGTGGTTGAGTTCGTTTTAGTTCCTAGTTGTGCATACCGGATTAGTTGCTGGCAGTGGCTAACAAATTAGGAACATTTCTGTTAAGAAAATCATCCGTCTAGCGTGCACTAATTAAAACTAATTATTGTGGCCTAATAACTGAAGTTCGTCCCCTTTGATGCACCTAGTATCACATTGACTTCGTTGAATGAAAATTTGATTCAGTCTTACGGTAGTCGTAGTTCTGTGCAGAGCAAAATGTGCTGTAGCAACGCAGAAGGCGTGCGACCATACTGGAGGGTGCACTGGTGAGCATTCGTTATCCAGGTTATCCAGTTATCCAGAGAAGTTGGTGCAGTTGGCTGTTTGGGCCGATGCTCCCGTCAACATCGCTGCGAGAAAAAAGGCTGCTGAAGCCTATGAGTTGATGGAAAAATGCCGCCCGTGACAACAACGGGACAATAATCAGCCCACGTCACCTGCAGATGGCCATCCGCACCGACGAGGAGCTGAACCAAGAATACCAAGAAGAAACCCCAAGTTCAACCGTGAACAATGTTTCTCCCCGTCAACTATATCCGTCCTTTTCAGTACGACCAAATCAGTTTGCTTATTAAAGAGTTTGTTTGGTTGAATATATCTCTTGTGCTGTTTGAAATTTCAATCATTCGATAGGAATCAAATTATTTTGGGAATGTAATGTGGTTCAACCATCGTAGAAAATACAACTAGGGCCGTATCATTATTAAAACCAAACGGTCCTTTTTAGGGCCACCAAATGCTATCTAAAGAGTTAACAATAGAATTATCTTACATTTTTATTTCCCAATGCTGGTCTATCGTTCAATTAGCACTATTTCGGCCTAGACTTTTATCGGAAATAATAGACTATGAATTCCCAAACAGGCCACAACCATCTACAACGCAATCAGGATAATGATTTCTAGTTGGTCGATCATATCAACAGAATATGCTCTTAAGGTGCATTCTAGCTTCACCATCTCGGAAGGCAAACAGTTCCAGCTGCAAGGCTCGGAAGAAGAAAACGTACACGGAAGAAACTAAGTCCCCAAAATTAAGTTAATTTCACCCAACTCTGGAGTTCGGTGCGGAAGCCAAATTTGAGTACTTGCCATAGTACTCAAATTTGAATAACTGTATACAACGTTTATGGAGGATAAATTTAACCGAATGCAATAAAACTCGTAAAAACCAAAGAAGAGAACTTTTCCGCACGGTTAGTTAGTAAATGTTATACAACTTTTAAAATAAAGTGCCTTAAAACATACATTTACTTGATAATTTTATTCATTTTGTTGTTTCTTAATTTTTAACAATAACGGCTAGTTTAATAACGTAACATATTTATTGTTTTTCGGTTTTTAAATCTAATATACTTCAAATAATAAAAGTATGCAAATGACTTCCATTTTTACTCAACAATTTGTTGTCAATGAAGTACTCACCCATTGAATAATGTTTACCTAATATGCAGAATCAAATTTACCCATCTCTCCAGTTCAACAACAGTACTCAACTTTAAGTTTAAAAATACTCTATTCTAGGTACTTTGTTTCTTCCGTGTATAGCACTGTCGTTTCTTTCAAAACAATAAGCATTATGAACAGCTTCATAATTGAAATTTCCGAGCGGATTGAAAGCGTATCTGCCCGACTGACTTAAATCAATTGGCGGATGGCCCTGACGTCTCTGGAAATTCAAACTGCCCCTCGATCAAGCTGCCGGGAGAGCTAGCTAAACACGAGGTTTCCGAGCGAACCGAAGCCATGGTCAAGTAAACCAGCTTCATGACGAAATGAGGTGGTGTTAGTAGCTGTTCGCTCGAACCCAAAATGGGCCCTTTTTAGGGCCATCAAAACAACTGGAAAAGAAAGTTGACATGTGTTTTGGAAAGCTGGAGGCTGGGTTTCGGGATAATCGATTGTGAAAACATCTTTCCTGTGCCGAAGCCGTAATGTTTTCAACATTTGCACTTTTGGCAGTGTTGTACACACATAAGCCTAGCAGAAACCGTATGCAATTGGAGGTGAACGAAACCAGCTTCTTGAGTAAAAGTTTCCCAAATGAACAAAACTCATTCGCACTGCAAGGTATATCACGTGATATAGAGTATCTTGATATCATATGACATACATATTATTTCCAGTGAAAGCAAGATATATGAATGTAGATACCAAGACAGGCTATATCAATAAAGGTTGTAGTGCGAACGTTTAGTGTATGGCAATTCGATTTGGAAGGAAACCAATTTCGGCCACTCTTTAAACAATCAAGCGACCTAGATTGCACATTGCTTCGTAGTCCTACGTCAACTTTGCGTACAACCCCATTGGGCTGTCCCTTCTAGTTTTTTCATTAGGGCGAATCTAACGTTGAAAGATTTTCTCCGGCCTCGCTCTCTTTCAGTTATTACAGCGTCGTTATAAAACTTTCGAGGGATGCTTTAGTACAGATCGAAACACAACAGTGCTGGCTTGCATACACTACAAATAGTAGAATTAAAACCGTAAAAGTGGAAAAGAAGCGAGAAACAAAAAAAAAAACATAATAATTGCAAAGCGTTGGATTTTAAGAGTTGATAGATTATACAAGTTCATATGTGCCCAAATACTAAAACTACCTTGTTATTAATTATCAACCATATGTGTTATGGTGTGTATTTATTATTGGAATAATACTACTATTACTATACACCAACGCGGTCCTACGAGAATCTCGCGGTTACATCCCTGATATAACACACCTCTATTTTTTTGATAGTTAGATCGGTGCAGATTTTGTGAGCGCTCCATGCCCTCGATCCGCCCCATACTAGGCGACTGACCGGAGGAATGCGGTATTCGGTCGCTTCGGTGAACAGGCGGTTGGCTTCAGCAAGCAGGTAGATGTTATCGTCTCGTCCGGATGTGCGGCTAAGGAAACCGATCGCTCTATGGGTGATGGCACGGGTGATCTAAATATCGAACGGCAGGATTCCGCTTCCGACGCAGGCAGTAATCCCAGGAGTAGATGGCAGCAGTCCTGCTGCTATCCTAGTTGCATTTTGATAGACGGGCGAGAGTTTTTTTGACGTAGACTACGTCTTACGGCAAGGGTAGGGTGTCAATTGAAAATCTAAAAATAAGCGATCGTCACAAAATATTGTTACAAATTAAACGCTAATAACTTCATAAATGCTCGATAGATTTTCAATTTTCCCGCGTATCATTTCAATTATCAAACATTATCGGTTAACAATTTTTAACTATTGAAAATAACCCAAATAAGAGGTGATGTCTTATTATGCCGATTTATCAGAGTAAATTTACTAAATCTGTTGTACTTTCCTACCACAGACTTCAAATTTAAGTATGGAACGCCTCGTACTTATCAGTGCAGGACACAAAAAGGAGACACCCTAAAATTTTCTTCATTGGCTCGGCAGCTCCGGAGGTGTGCCGAGCGGCTTTGGCCAGAAATGCCCCGGCCGCTGGTGGTTGCGCGTGCCGTGCAGTAGGATACGCGGGTAAGCTAATTGTTTGCGGCTGTCGCCGGCGAGTGGCTGGCTGGAAAGCCAATTTTAATACAGTCGTGTGCTATGATGGTAGCAATATCACGATATGATGTACATGTATATGTATAGACATATAATAATAAACGGTAAAGTCCGTTTATATAAAAAAAAAACATATATTCGTATTCACTGATATTAATTCTAACAATTAATTGCTAGCACTCTTGAAGATCTGAACAAAGACTAAAGTAAATTCCCTACTAAAGCCCTACTTATAACTTATATTTGCTTACTAATCTAAAATGTATCAGACTGCTGCCGATGCAAGTCGCCGTGCTCCAGTTTGATGTTTCCGCTCGCGTGGCATCTTGTTGCTAAGTGCCACTGACCGATGTGTCGTGGTGGTTGGTGACGGTTGTAGGGATGCGTATTTGTAATTATATATGAAGATAATTTAGAAATATATGTAGATGATATAGGTAAATATAAAGATGATATAGATGTATATGGTGATGATATTGAAATAGTTGAGTGTTAAAAATCTGCAATCAGCGTCTGTCCCGATATTTCGACAGAATTCCTTCAAGTATTAAATGGTGTGTGTGTGTGTGCGTGTGTGTGTGTGCGTGTGTGTGTGTGTCAACCGGTCGTGTGTTATACACTACCCCACTGATTTTTTCATAAGCAGGTTTGTTTCCAACGCAGTGGCCTCGGTGCCATATGTTAACCGGGAGTTGACAATAGCATTGCCGATGTTTAGTCTGGTGCGTCGATTGGTTTTTGCGTGTTTGTTTGCCATAATTTTAACAGTTGAATGCGGCTGTTACAGTTCGCCTTGACTGTGTTGAAATGGGTTCCAAAAGTCAGGAGTCGGTCAAAAGGAACACCAAGAATTCTGACCGATCCGCATCTCGGGATAGCTTCCCCGTACGCAAATATTGGCAAGTTGCTAATGGCGTGATTACCAGCACAGAGGTGGGTGTATTTACATTTTGAGGCTGAAAGCTGGAATCCGGTTTTGTTGGCCCAGTCAATTACGTTTTTGACCGCTTGGATGGTTTTGCGCCGAAGAGCCTTAACTAACTGTCTTCCCAGAAATCATAATGACGATGTCGTCCGCGTAGACCAAAATTCGTATTCCGGCAGGGAGCGCCCCAAATATGCTGTTAATACTCACTAGAAATAGAGTTACAGCGAGGACAGATCCCTGAGGTGCTCCGGCCTCTTCATCAAAAATCTCGGATCTGGCGTTCCCAACAGTAGCCTGGAAGGTTCGATGGCTCAGGAATCCCTGCACGTAGTAGAGCAGATGTCCACCAAAGCCCCAATCAGCTAATTGCTTGATAACTGCCGGCATCCACGCTCTATTGTAGGCTTTGGCAAGATCCAATGTGACGAGCTCAACGTGCAGGTTTCCGTCCTTGCCTCAAACAGTGCCTGCCCCAGGGTGCAGAGGTACGTGTTCGTGCCCGCTCCTGGTCGAAAAGCATGTAGTCGGGGGTCGAGAAGGTTACGTTTGGTCAGCTGCTGCATCAACCGACGCTTCACGATTTTTTCCATAATTTTGCCCATACAACATGTTAGCGATATCGGCCGGAAGTCCTCAGGTTTGTTGCCGCGTTTGTCGGGTTTCTTAATCGAGACGACAAGGCTGTGCCGCCACTTATCCGGGAAACAGTTGTTGGTCCAGATCGAGTTGAAGTGGTTGAGTAGATGGGGTAGCCAATCTCATCTATGCCAGCAGATTTTCTTTTCGCATTGGCTAAAGCGAATTCAAGTTCGTGGAATTGGAATGGTCTATTGATATCGCCGTTGCTTGTATCCATAGGCGTTATGTTTTGGATAGAGTCCACGAAAACTGAATTAAGTTGTTTGAATGCAGCAATAAAAATATTCACCAAGCTCGTTTGCAACGAGAACGGCGATAGATCCAAAGTCGATGGATAGTACGATGCCATTAGATCTGCGCTTGCCCGCCAGCACGTTTACTCTGCTGCATAGTTCAGTTGCAGATTGGTCGCTGTTGATACCGTTGATGAATTTTTCCCAACTGGCTGCTTTGGCGGCTCTGATCGTTCGTCTGTATATGTTTCGCTCCTTCTTGTATTGGTTGATGAAATTATCCTTTTCAGGGTGTCCTTCAACTTTGAATTTCAACGTTGCGGTTGAGTTCAGTGATGGCTGGATCATTACTGTTAGATGCCTGTGCGGTGAGAGCAGCTGAGCTGATAGGTTGATTGGAAGCAACACTGGCGTAGGATGGTCCCGGCCGGTTGGTTTCTTCGTACATGCGACGTGCGGCGGGGTGGATTAGATTGGATTGGATGTCTTTATTAAAGAGACTTTCAGCCGGAGGCTGGTTCGTCTCTTGTAAAGAAGATACGAGGCTGGGCCAGAGCGGTCCAGCCAAGTGGAGGGGTTTCGAAGAAATCCTTAGGGTACAATGTAAAGCTTAAAATTACGGAGTTTGTGGGTAGCAGAGTGTTTCTTGGGGGGCTGTCCATAGCATGTCATGTCGAGTGTGTTTACTAGGCGTGGTGGTACTAGCGGTGTTCGGTTTCGTGTCATTGTAAGGCGGTCGGGGTCCGGTCCATGGGGTGTCGGTCGGTATGTCTAGAGGGGTTGGTTGATTCAAATTCCGTGGTCGTGTCCGGGTCATGGCGGGGTGAGTCAGTGGTCGGTGTTCGGTGGGTGGTATTGAGGGTCGGTGGCTGGTTTGAGAGAGGGAGGGGGCACCCACCGCGGACAGCCATCGCTTAGTGGTCCATCACCGGCAGACCCGCTACCCCTCCTCGTTGCGTTGTGTTCTTGGCTGGGTTTTCGTCGTAGTTGGTCGTTCTCGGGTGGGCTAGGTGCTGTCAAAAAGTTGGCAGTCCTTCAGGAAGCATACCAGGGCTGTCACTACAGGGGTCGTCGTCCAGAGCGTCCCTTGGTGAGGCCGGGATATCGTAGAGGGCCCGTGGGCCTTCGTAGCGAGGGCAGTGGCAGATTACATGCTCCACTGAGTAGTGCACGTTGCAGAGGGTGCAGACCGTTTGGAAGGGGCCATTTTGGCTCATGTAGTGGGAAAATAACGTGTGTTCCGGAGCCGCGAAAGGACGACCTGCTGTCGATGGTCCGGGGAGTCCGTGCCTCTGTGGACGGTGGCCTTGATTTTTCGGTAAATAAGCTACGGTTCCGGGCCCACTCGTTGCTCCAGGCTGTCCAGGCTGCGACGTCGTTGATCCACTTTTTAAATTCGTCTCCGGGGACCGTTTTCGTGATAAGTCTCGCCCTTCTGCCGATTGCCGCCAGTTGATCGGCCTCCTCGTTTCCGGGGATGCCGCAGTGACCAGGGATCCAGCTGATGGTGGTTCCAGGGGGGGTGTGGAGGAGTATCGCCTGAATCCAGGGGTGTGTGGGTGTTTGGGATTTATTTCAGGGCTGCGATGACGCTGGCGGAGTCGGTGAAGATGGCAATAGGTCGATCGGATGGGGTTACGATGGCCAGGGCTTCGGCCGAAAAAATGTTACATTGCAGTGGGAGCCTGTGGGACCGGGCGGAGTTGCCGTCGGTTATCGCGATGCCGACTCTCCCGGAGTCGACGGATCCGTCCGTGTACCGAATCTGGTGGGTCCGGTACTTCCGGTTGATGAGTTCCCGGAACGTTGCCTGCACTGCCAGGGGGTTAGTACCGGCCTTGAACGCTCTCTGGAGAGTGTGGTTGGATCTGATTCCAATCCTTGGCTCCACACCAGTGGACCCTGGCCACCGGGGGGAGCTCCTGATTGGCCATAACGGAGAAGAGTCGATTGGCCTCCCGAGGAGGTGGACTCCCTCGCTGGATCCAGCTGTCTTTTCTAGGAAGCCGATGGTTCGCTTGGCGATGCATGAGGTAATGAAGAAACGGAAGGGGAGGACACCGGCCTCGATGCACGTGGCGTCACTGGGGGTTGATGGCAGTAGTCCGGATGATATTCGGATGGCAGTGTTGTACGTGGGGGCCAGTTTGTCCCATACCTGGGAGCTGGCGAAGCAGGTTGGTGCGACGGCGGCGTCCGGCGATAGTTCGGAGCAGATTTAGGTGGGTCTTGCAGGCGGTTTTGATATCGTCGAAATGTTGGCGGAGGGAGACGGTACGGTCGATCCTGACGCCAAGCACTTTACCGCTATATCGCTGGGTGATACGGCGGTCGCCGAGGGTGATGGGGGTGGCCAAAGATCGGTGGTTGCTGTCGCATATATGTGCGAAGGCACATTTCTCTGGAGAGAGCTCGAAGCCGGATACTGAGGTCCAGTGATGTATGACGCGGATAGCTTGGGTCAACTTTTGCCGCAGGGCGACCAACGTCGCCTTTACGGCCATGACGACGATGTCGTCGGCGTAAACAAAGATAAAAATACCCACCGGAAGTCGGTCGAAGACACCGTTCATCCGGATTAGGAATAGGGTGACCGCGATGACCGACCCTTGAGGGACGCCAGTTTCCACAATGAAGGTGTCGGAGCGATGGTTACCGATGATAACCTGGAAGGTCCGGTGCAGAAGGAAGTTCCGCAGAAAGTGCATGACATGTCCGGAGAGTCCCCACGCGATTAATTGCCTGAGGACGTCCGGCATCCAGGCCCGGTTGTACGCCTTGGCGATGACCAGAGTGGCGATTTCGGCGTGGTGCCCGTCCTGAAGGGCCTGCTGGAGCGCTTGTCCGAGGTTGCCCAGGTAGGAGTTGGTTCTGAATCCGAGGCGGAAGGCGTGTTGTCTGTTGTCGAGGAGTCTGTTTGATTTTAGGAATGAGTGGAGCCGCCGGTTGACCATTCGTTTCAGGATTTTTGAGCCGCAGGGCGGCGGGGTATGCCAGCCCATAATCAACTTTTAAGTGTTGAATAGTGTTTTTTTTTTGGTATACGGGACATGACCGAGAAGAAATATTGTGTTGGTGTGTGTTGCATAAACGGCGGAGGTACATTTACCGCCAACCGGGGGAGAAGGGTGTTCTTCAGAGCAGGTTCTACAGCGGCTAGGACCCTTACAACGCAGCTTGGTGTGCCCGAATGCACAGCCGTTAAAGCACTGCATGGGTGCCGGGGAATATGGCCGGGTGCGGCATCTTAAATATCCGAAGTCCAAATACTCGGGGAATGTCGGATATAATGATTGTTGGAGTGTTGGTAAGTAGTTCGCCATCGCGACGCTTGATGCGGCGAATTTCAGAAACGTTCTGGTCCTCCAACATTTCTAGGATTTCCTCATCGGATGCTCCTACTGTTTGTCGGCAGCTCACAACACTACGCGTGGTATTTAGGACAGGATGGTTGACGATACGGATAGGTGTGTCGTTTTTCAGCCGGATCATGGTACATAGCCTCTTGGCTTGCGCCAAGCTTCGTTCTTTTAGGGCGTAAGCGGCGCCGTCCCTCTCGGGGAACGACCCCTCGATCTTCCCTGCGTATCCTTCAATCGATTTGCGTATTAGGTATGGTTAAGTCGGACGGGTTTCCGTCGTGGCCCACTCCGGTGATGCGAAGGATTACGAGGGCTCCATAACGGCCTATTGTAGGCCATCACGAGAGCACAACGGTCCGCGATATGTTCACGTTCACAAGACGAATCACGCACTTCGCTGGACAACACTATTTGCCAAACCACGGGTAATCCGCGACGGTAACAACACAGATTAAAAGATAAAACGGTGATAAAATCTCTTTAGCACAATCAAACTATCGGCTAAAAAACGCAGAGATAACTAGGCGCAAAAAATCGATACGCGTATGGATCACTATTACTGGCGACCGAACACGACGACACCGAAATTAACACTGTAGAGTGTATATGACATGTGATTTCAAGATATACTATATCCAGTGATGAAAAAATTTGCATCGAATAACGTTCAGTTTTAAATATCATTTGCGAACAAGCCCTTCGAAGTATTTCAATCTGAGTGATCTTCTGCCTGCATCATAACACTCCGGAGTAAATGAAGAAGAGAGAGAAAAGAGAAGAAAAATTTGGCATCGGTCATATAAACGCATACTTGTAATATTCGTTCAGTAATATTCAAAACTAAAAATTATATTCAAATTGCGCATTAAATGTATGTAAGATGAGTGAAGAGAAAGAATTATGTCTGTTTGTTTGTACTGATACTGTTTACTACGGCCAGATAACTTTTTGGAATATTTCCTGGTACATAATCAAACGTAATCGGAATCAATAATTAGTGTATCGCGTACCCGAACACTTTTCGGAACTAAAAGTGGTTATTGGTACCGAATTTTGAATGATCCGGATACTGGTCATTGTGCTCAGATTACGCTTAAAAAGTTACTCTGGTACTCCATCTTATTCACCTTTAAAAATAAGCGTTTAATGATATTTCGCAAGCCTAGTTTTGTCGGTATGAAAAGTGTTCTTTCGAATCGGCTTTCGGATGTTCCGGTTACGGACTAGATTACGTTTGGAAAGGTGCTCCACTACTTAACCACACTCATCTTATAATATCAATGTAAATGACTTCATTCATACATATCATTTGATCAGAAAAACTTTCAAATTTGTTGCATTAAAAATGAAGTATAAGTAGCTCCATTTTCTACTTAAAAATGACCTACTTTTGCTCCCATAGAAATTTGCACATGAATATTGCTTCGTGCTGCATTTTTGTTCCTCTCTTCTTTCAGCGCTGTGCTATCAACGTTACACAGTTTCAAAGAAACATTTAAGGGGAGATATACAGTTAGAACGAGAAAAAAACTCATTTTTGAAAAAAAAATTCAAGTGGAAGTTTTCATTCAAATCAATCAAAACTTTTTTAGAGTTATAAGTGTATCCATGTAGTATATAAAAATATTTTTTTCACAAAATGGCGGCCGTTAGAGTGCGTTGAAAAAGTCGTTGTATTTTGCTGGTGCCGGCTCTCCTGGTCGCAGTTTTGATCTGAAACCTGCTAATCCAAAAAAAATGCATTAATTACATCTACATTTAGTAGATGAATTGAAAGAAAAAAGTTGGAAAAAAAATTGCAATTTTGGCGTAACATTTAAAAAAAAATCAATCAAACCGCCATTTTATCAGTTTTTTCATATATAATAATAAAATATTTTGTAATGCATCTAGAAGGTAATACTATAAGAAAGAAATCCTATAAGTTTCAGCTTAATCGAATAATTAGTTTTCTAGTTATCACCGGCATAAACTCCGAAAATACTGTTTTGAGAAAAACGCGTTGAAAGATTTAATTATCGAAAAAACGTTGTCTTTATACATGCTGCGTGCTGTGGGGTCGTCGCTAAGGGCGTCTCTAGGGGAGTGCGAGATGTCGTAGAGTTCCCGGGGGGCAGTGACACACAAAATGTTCGACCGAATGGTGCTCGTTGCAGAGGGTACAGTTGATCCGGAATGGGACATTTCCCGTGACGTTGTGTGAAGCTCTGGTATGCCCTGACCGTAGGCGCGAGAAAATCACTCGTTGTCGGTAGTCTTGGTGGTCGCTCCCTCGGCGGACAGAGGGTTTGATTTTCCGGATGAACAGGTCCCGGTTCTGGTGGTAGTGGTTGACCCAGGTGTCCCAGGTGGTTTTGGTGACCCATTTTTTTATGTCGTCTCCGGGGATGGTCTTGCCGTAAGGCTGGCTGTTCTCTTAATTCCCGCCTGGCGGTCGGCCTCAATATTTCCAGGTATGCCACAGTGGCCAGGTATCCATCCTATCGTTGAGCCGGGAGGGATGTGTAGCCTTATGGCCTGGATCCATGGATGCGTTGGTGTTTCGGATTGGAGTGCGGAGACTACGCTTGCCGAGCCCGTGAACACGACGGTGGGGAGCTCGGAGGGTGTAGTCGCTGCGATCCACATGGACAAGGATTCCGCCGAAAAAATGCGGCACTGGAGTGGGAGCGTGTAGAACCGGGCAGAGATGTCGTCGGTGATACCAATGCCGACCCCATCGTGTCCAACAGAGCCGTCCGTATACCGGATCCGGTGGTTGGGGTACTTTTGGTGGATGCGCTCCAGGAATGTCGCCCGGACCGCGTTGGGGTTGGCTCCAGCTCTGAAGGTTCTCTAGAGGGTGTCTTCAACGGTGATTTTTGCTCGGTTTCAGTCAATGGCTCCGCACCAGTGGACCCTGGCCACCGGGGGGAGCACCTGATTGGCGAGTTCGGTAAGGAGATGGATGGCCTCCTCGGTTGGCCATTCGAGTGCTGGCGCTCTAACGTGATAGACGTGCCTCGTTATCTCTGTATCTTTTAGCCAACAGATCAACTGTGTGAAAGTGATTTTATCATTGTATTTTATTTTAATTTGTGTTACTATCGCCGTGGAATAACCGCGACTAAGTATACTGTACTGTTTAGTGAAGTGCGTGATTCGTCCAGTGACCCGTTTTTGTGAACGTGAACACTTCGCGGATCATTGAGATCCAGTGACCGCCTTTCATAGGCTTTCGAAATTCTCTAGCCCCGTATCAGTGGGTTAGACGTACCCTAGGTCTACACAGGAACAAACCAAGTGTACACTAGTGACCGTCGAGCAGTTGTGCTTGTCCCCTCCTGACCCCCCGGTCTTGGGCAGGGGGTGGCGCTCAAAAGAGCGGACAGTTTTTATTTTCCCGGTATCGTTTAAACCGTTGCGCCGCGAGTGACTCTCAAGTGTTTAACCCTTTATAAGGCCGTGACAACCAAGCAAGGAATTAGCAAATACTATTATGGAACACAATGCTTACGGTGATTAGTGAATACAAATATTTTTCTTTTAAAAAAATATGCAAAATTGTAGGTGGCAATATAGTTGCCACTGCCCGTTAAGTCGAAAAACATTGGTGGCAATATAGTTGCCACTGCCCGTTAAGTCGAAAAACATTGGTGGCAATATAGTTGCCACTGCCTGTGAAGCCAAAAAATTGAAAACGTTGGTGGCAATATAGTTGCCACTGCCCGTTAAGCCGCAAAAGGTAGGTGGCAATATAGTTGCCGCTACCCGTGGAGCCGAAAAACATCAGTTGCAATATGCAGGAAATGCTGCATCAAATGAAAAAGCGATTCTACCAGTAGACATATGAATAGAACTGCAGAACTTGACTTAGAAGATCTGAAATTGTCCATGTAATTTAAAACATTTTCCAAAAAGCCATTTTAGCTAATTTTTGGCCACTGCTTGAAAATTACAGTTTTCTCGAGAATAAAAAGCTTTAAAACTTGGATTTCTTTTCAAACACTATTCAAAAAAAATATATAACCTCTTGGTATCCTGAGTTGGTTATCGACAAAAAATCAAAGATATATATGCAGTAGCTGAAGAGAAAAAAATATGAATTGTTGGTGGCAACATAGTTGCCACTGCCTTATAAAGGGTTAAACAAAGAACATTGTACTAAGCCATCATTGTCTAAGCGCAGAGAATACATACCTTTGATTTGGTGACAACAAAGCCGCACGCCGCGTCTGAGCGCGGCTCAAAATGGAGACGATACCCGGTCCCACCCAGATAGGGTGGGACGGGATCGACAACCGTGGTACGAAAAGAACTACAATAGATGGGAGTGTAACAGCCCGCACAATTCCGAAATACATGGACCCCGACGGCCGGTACGGAGCCCTCATTATCCTCCGCATCACCGGAGTCGACACCGATGGAAACCCATCCGACCTACCTGTGAAACCTTATCTCATTCGAAAATCGATCGAAGGATACGCAGGAAAAATTGAGGGGGCATTCCCCAAGAGAAACGGAGCCTCATACGCACTAAAGGTACGGAGCTTGGCACAAGCCAAGAGATTGTGCACCATGATCCGACTAAATGATGATACTCCTATCCGCATTACAAACCATCCCGTTTTAAACACTACCCGTTGTGTTGTGAGCTGCCGCCAAACTGTAGGAGCAACCGACGAGGAAATTTTAGAGATGTTGGAGGACCAGAACGTCTCCGAAATCCGCCGCATCAGACGCCGCGACGGCCAACAATTTACAAATACTCCAACGATTATCATATCCGTCAAAGGTACGACTTTCCCCGAATATATGGATTTCGGATACTTAAGATGCCGCACTCGGCCATACTACCCGGCACCCATGCAGTGCTTTAATTGCTGGGGATTCGGGCACACTAAGCTGCGATGCAAGAGTACTAACCGCTGCGGAAACTGTTCCGAAGAAAGCCCTCCCCACCCCCCCCCCCCCCCGGACGGTGGTAAATGCTCCTCCGCTGTTTATTGTTCTAAATGCAACACAAACCAACATAATATCTCCTCTCGGGCGTGCCCTGTATATCAAAAGGAAAACACCATCCAACATATAAAAGTCGATCATGGGCTGTCGTACCCTGCTGCAAGCCGCTTGTATAAAGAAGCCAACAGATCGGGTCCATCCTACGCCAGCGTCGTTTCCAACCAACCCACTAGCTTAGCTGCTTTTACTGCACCGATATCCAACAGCAACGATCCAGCCATCATCGAACTCAATCAGAAAATCGAAATGCTTTCTAAAGCCGTTGTCGATAGAGACCGCACCATTGCTGAACTACAAGCTGCGCAAAATTCGCCTCAGCAGAACCCTTTGTTCGAAGAGCTACAGAAAATGTCAGCGATGTTTGCCAACATGGTCGCCCGTATCGAAAATCTGGAAAAGAGAAGAATGGAGGACACCGAAACAATTAAAAAACAAGCCAAAGAAATTTCAGTCACTCGCTCGCTTCTTATGCAAGCGCGTGATCAAAATGAGGTTAATGAAAGTTCAAAACACCCCAGGACCAATGAAGTTCCCATAAACAAACCGCAAACCCCATCTAACTCAATACCGCCAACCGCAAACATTCCTACGAATACAACGCCTACCAGAACTACCACTCCTGCCCCCAACATGTACCCGGATACCCCAAGACCTAAATCAAACCCAGATCAGGACGAATCTATCTTCATAGACATCTCGTCAGAATCCAGATCCCAGGATTCTAGTCCCAACATCGACATGGACCTTGAAACAAGCCCATCAAACCACAAACCTCTCCATCGAACACACCCCGGAGCAAAAGAGACTTCCGATCTGCTATCTCTCCACCCAAGCAGCAAAGGAAGCCAAACGAGCCGATAAACCAAAAAAAAATCAGTGGGGTTGTGTACAAGACACGACCGGTTGACGTAGACTACGTTAAACCAAGTGATGCATTATAATGTCAGGGAAATTCTGTGTGGCTATTATTAGCGTTAAAAGGGTTTCAATTATTCGTGCCGGTCGCTTACCCTTACCGATAGAAGCAGTTTAAGTCACAATATGACGGGTGCGGCTCTAATGGGACATTAGACCAGCGTTTTGAAGCCAGTATGTAAGAAAGTTCTATTGTACGGTCTTTAGATATTATATGGTGGCCCTGTTGATGGGCTGTTTGGTTTTATGAAGTCAGTGCGTGGGAAAATTCTCTTGTACACTCTTTATAACTCTTTGGTTGCCCTGAAAAGGGCCTTTTGGTTTAAATGATGACACGGTCACGGTTGCACGTTTTACGATGGACTATCTTTATGGCCTAGAAGATAGTTGAGGAATATCGGTCGAGTCGGGAATATAAAATTATTAAATTAATGATAGTTTTGCTCATTCTTATAATCATAATCGCTTAACATTACTAAATGTTTATTCGTATGTCATACTGTGCCTGAATGGCCTGCATCTCGGAATTCTCACCATCGCCGGAACCATCGACAATATTTTGCATCGTTTGGGGGATTTCAGTAACGACAGGCAGCGGAGGAAATTCTATAATACATTCATAAATAGTATGCCTTTGCATAATTCAACTTCAAAGAATCAAAAATTTGCAATTGATGCAATTTTAGCAATTCTGGATTTCAAGGGTAATAATAAACATTGAAATACTCTGGAATTCAAATTACGATAAAATTCGTTATCAGAAAATATCCGACAGGTTTAGTGATTGTTATGAAAACACAATAATCAATTGCAACATTTTCAGATGTGTAAGCGTCTCTAAAAATGTTCAAAGTTCAGGAAGTTTTATCAAACAGAAAATAACAAAAATTATCTTGCAGTTGTTATAACGTTATATACAAGTACATAGAGTACATGTCCCTTGACTCAGTCGATTATGTAGCGCACGATTACAATTTTAACTATAACTCATACAATAATTTAGCTAGAAACCATATTCAACTAGTTATACTTTTGCTAAGACATGCTTAATATGGCGTTTGCTGTACTGGACCATGAAAAGTCACCAACTAACATTATTGAGTCGAAAACTTTCGATGGATATGGATATCATTAAGGATTCTTGTTCGGACGAATTTCAGTAAAGTTTGTTTATTTCATCGCTCCGGGCATTTATTTATATTATCGCTCCGGGCATTCGGCTATATTTAGTATACTATACGGAATATAAAGCTACTTTATAACATCTAAATGACTATCTTATGTGATCAATCGGCCATTCCATTTCAAAACATTAAAATTCCCACTATATTCATTTAGTTATATAGGTGTTGGTATGAATGAGCCCTTCGAAAAATACACAACCGCTCACTCTTACTTTTCCATTGAAAACTTTTATATTCTACATTTTACTATGTGATGAATACATTAGGCCAAAGTTGGGAATATAAGGTTAAATTTGTACCTAAAATATGGTTTATGTTTTTTGTCAAATTATTATTCATGTTTTTATGTGAATGTCTGGTAAATTAGTGAATCCATTATGGCTTAAACTTTAAGGAAATCGAAATATATAGATAGGATATAGATCGAAATATATAGATAAGGACAGCATTACCGATCAATACAGAAAGGAGCGAAATTCATGCCGACGAACGATAAGAGCCGCCAAAGCAGCCAGTTGGGAAGAATTCATCAACGGCATCAACAGCGACCAATCTGCAACCGAATTATGGAGGAGAGTAAACGCGTTGGCAGGGAAGCGCAGATCCAACGGAATTGCACTATCCACTGACTCAGGACCCATCACTGATCCTGTTCTCATCGCAAACGAGTTCGGGGAATATTTTTACTCCTTATCGTCCATCGACGGATACCCCCACAGTATTCAAGCAAGTTAACTCAGTTTCCATAGACTCCATCCAAAACATCAACATTCCCATGGATACAATGAACGGGGATATCAACAGACCGCTTCAACTTCATGAACTCGAGCTTGCCCTAGTTAATGCCAAAGGAAAATCCGCTGGTATTGATGAGATTGGCTACCCCATTCTCCAACATCTGGACATCAGCGGGAAAGTGAAATTACTCAGCTACTACAATTCGATCTGGACCAACAATTGGTTTCCGGACGAGTGGCGACACAGCCTTGTCGTTCCTATTAAAAAACCCGATAAACGCGGCAATAAACCCGAAGACTTCCGGACGATATCATTAACATGCTGTATGGGGAAAATCCTGGAAAAGATCGTGAACCGACGTTTGATGCAGCAACTGACCCAGCGCAACCTCCTCGACCCCCGACAACACGCCTTCCGACCTGGAGCAGGAACGAACACATATCTCGGCACTCTGGGCCAGGCACTGTTCGAGGCAAGGACGGATAACCTGCACGTCGAGCTTGTCACGCTGGACCTAGCCAAAGCTTACAACAGAGCGTGGATGCCGGCAGTCATCAAACAACTAGCCGATTGGGGCTTCGGCGGACATTTGCTCCACTACGTGCAGGGGTTCTTGAGCCTTAGAACTTTTCAGGTAATCGTTGGGAATGCCAGGTCCGAGACCTTCGATGAAGAAACCGGAGTACCCCAGGGATCCGTCCTAGCAGTGACACTATTCTTACTCAGCATGAATAGCATATTCGGAACCCTTCCTGCCGGAATACGGATTTTTGTTTATGCGGACGACATCGTCATTATGACGTCCGGAAAGACAGTCAAGGCCCTTCGACGGAAAACTACTCAAGCGGTGAGAAACGTTAGCGACTGGACTAATAAAAACGGTTTCCAGCTCTCAGCATCTAAATGCAAATATGCCCACCTCTGCAAGGGCAATCATGCCATCAGTAATCTGCCCATATTAGCAAACGGAGAAGCCATCCCTAGATGCAGATCGATTAGGATCCTTGGTGTCACCTTCGACCGACACCTGACCTTCGGACCCCATTTCGATACAGTCAAGGCCAACTGCAGAAGTCGCATCCAATTTTTAAAAACAATGGCTAATAAACACGCCAAAACCAATCGGGTAACCAGGCTAAAAATCGGCAACGCCATAATAAACTCCCGACTAACATACGGCATCGAGGCCACCGCGCTGGAGACAAACGAGCTCATTAAAAAACTAGAAGGGACAGCCCAATGGGGTTGTACGCAAAGTTGACGTAGGACACTACGTAGTGACATTGCAATGTAAGTGCTGTTTTAATGGGAGGTTGGATCGGCATAGATAAGTAAGTTTATTAGAAAACTCTACAATTTGTTCTTTAGAAATCATTTGGCAGGGTTCAAATGTTGGTGTGATGAAAGGGCAACGGCTGTGCTGGCAGTGGTGATTATGTTGATATGATTGACCAGCTGGAGACCATTATCCTTATTGCGTTATAGATTGTTGAAAGTCTGTATGGGAATTCAAAGTCAATTATTAATGATATTTGTTTTTTGACCGTGGCAAAAATCTCCAGCTGATTGAAGCTGTGTTTTAATTATTCGCTGTTTTTTAAATTTTCATTTGACTGCTACCCTAGCCAAAATAGCGTGGATGCTGTCTGGAACGTTAGACCAGCATTAGAAAGTATGTTAGAAAATTCTATTATTCACTCTTTAGAAAGCATTTGGTGGCCCTGAAAAGGGCCGTTTGGTTTAAATGATGATACGGCCACGGTTGTATTTGCTATGCTGGTTGAGAGGGCCACTATCCTTTTGGCGTAAAAGATGATTGAAGATCTGTTAGGGAAGATAACTTCAATAATTAATGATAGTTTTGCTCATTGCTATAACGATAATGGTTGTCATTACTAGATGTTTAATAGTTGAATATCAAGGTCATTGGACGATTATTCAAGAAATATACAATACATCTCTTGCATTGCAAACTGAGAGTGCTTATTGATGTGTTCTGTAACAAAATGGAATAAAATGAAATTATTGAGTATTTTGCAACCTTTTGCTATTAGTTATATTCACCTAGACATCATTTATTCACTGACTTGAGTTTTGACAGAAACTTCACTTTGTTTAAAAATTTGCTGCAATTGTTTTTAATTTTATTATTATTTTACCAATGGATCTAGAATTCAGCCTATCGTTAAAAATCCCATGTTTTTAGTTTTTCATCATATGGATGTGAGTAATAAGATACTACTGTATATTTTTTTTAAATTTTTAAATTTTTATTTTCAGGGAAAAAAATATAGTGAATTAATATTTACTTCCAATTTAGAGCATAGGCCGAATCCTAGATCCAGAGACCCACATTAGAGCAACTTTCCCGAGTAGTTATATGTATTGCTTTGAGTGTAAGGATGGTTCAAGCACAGACAAACAGACAAAGTTGACCAATTCTTACTTGAACACTTTCATCATTTGTGAAGCACACTGTAATGGGCAATACTTTGAACAAATCGCGGTAATGTATTAATGTCTAACAAAATGGAAATTAACATGCGCGGAACAGGCGACTTACTATCAACATATTCAACTTGTAGTGTTTGATGAACAAATTTCGAGACTATAAAATGAGAAGAAAGATTAGTCATTTCCATTTAAGTCCATATTTTTTTCCAATATTTCGTGACGGTCGCAATTTGTAAAATTTCTATTTAGTAGGCTGTTCTTGCCATAAGCTTGCGCTTCGGAATAATATTTAATTTCCGAGTTTAAAATTGTACACAAGATTTTAAGTATGCGACGAAGGGAAAGCTGAAACTATTTCGGTCACCGCTGGCTGCCAATTGACAAAAATGTCGATACCGTTAGATAAATTCCAATCAAATAGCTGGGAAAATCATATTGGTTGTCCTAAAAAGGACGGATTTTCAATGATCTACTAATCACTGGTAACTGGTCATGCTAATGTTGCTAGTTAATGTATTTTCTGCACACATTAGCGATGATGATGGTGGCTGGCTTGTACCGTTCATACCACCCAATGTAGCGCCTTACCGAATGATGTCTACCAACTAGATCAAACACAAGCACCTCGTGGTTGCGCTTACCATCTGGCTACAAATTAACCACTCCCAAGTAACAATTTTAGTTTTGTTCCAGCCGTATAGCATTCCTCCCGGCTTAGTTGATAAAACTACATACAAAACTGTTTTGTCTACCAATACCTCCTCTATGCTTCTTTAAAGCCGAAATTTGTACAAAGTGGCCCAGTCTATAGACGATTGTAAAAATAAGTTAATAAAACCTTTATAAGACCATAAAGATTTTAAAACTGTTCTAGTGACAAAAGTTATGACCACTTGAGACCTTCATAAAAGCTATTGGCTGCCATACAAGGTTTCATTCCAGTATATGTAACTTACACACTCAGAAAATTTTACAGTATTCGGTAACTTTTTACCGAACTTTCAACAGCTGAACAGTTCGGTAATCCGATTTGACGGACTTTGGTAAAATTTGACAAAATCCGATACAGAATACTGTAAAATTTCACCGAAATCCGGTAATTCGGATTACCGAACGTTCAGCTGTTGAAAGTTTGGTAAAAAATTACCGAATACTGTAAAATCTTCTAAGTGTGTATACAGTTCAATATTCAATATTCTTTCAAGAATATGTAAAATCAATTCTAGAATATGTAATATCATTGTCATTTAATCAATGTTAAACGATAATTTTCGTGCAGGAATTAAATAAGCCTTCAATAATTTCTCTAAATGTTTAAAAATCGCCTCATGCTATTATTTAAAACAGCTTAAATATTTATTTGTCATGACATTGTGAAAACTGTCATGAATATGACGCTCTATCTGAAAACCTGCCATTTTTTGACGAAAGTAATTTAAGATTTCCTACCTTGAAGGGCCTTCTCCAGCGTTCCAACTAGTAGATGGAGACGCATTACCTTCGGCCGCTTTCTTGTTCGCCCGATAACAACGAGCTCTCTCGGCAGCGGTTCTTGGCTGCTACGGCGGACGTTCTGACTGCTGCTCCTTCGAACGCTTGAGCGATGCACGCATATACTTTTTAGCCATATGCTGCGACATCTCACTTTCACTTTACAACACTTTCTCAACAATATTTGAAATCCTATTGAAAGGTAGGGACTCTATCCAACGCACTAAAACGAACTAAAACACTTTTAAGTACTGATTGGAATTTGAAGAGAACATTCACATTACCAACATTAAACAACTTGTTATAAGAGGATTATGTCTGTAATAGGGAAATCATAACATGGCAGTAACCAGCGGGCTGCGTTACATCATTTAATACTAACCGACTGCATAACAAGCCGCTTTCTAGCAACAACGAACTAAACCATCGCCTGTTTGGCTACAGGCTGCTCGCCAATACGCCCTTCACAGTGCTTGCCAATGCCAGCAACCAAGCTAATTTACTTAATCCACTATGTACAACTAGGAAGTACAAAATGTGTACACATGGTCAGTCAGCGGTGTTGCAGTTTGACTCGAATTAACTCCTAATATTTCGTTTGTTGGTTGTCCAACCTGTTTGTTCACTTGCTTGTCCATCTGCGACGGTTAAAGCTATGCCATGTGTATTCCAGTGCGTCGTAATGTAAATTTGGATGAGCGCAAGAGAAACTTCAAATTAACAAACTCTTTAGATAGGCAAATTATGTTGTTCGTCCTGAAAAGGACGGATTTTAGTTGACGGGGAGAACATGGTTCCAATTGAACTTGGGCTTTTCACTCGGTCTTCTTGTACAGCAGGACAGCCTGAAAAATACATCACTCTGTGAAATGTTCACACCGGAAAAGTTTCATCAGCTCTGCGTCGTTGCGGATGGCCAGCTGCATGTGACGTGGTATGATTTTGGTCTACGCGTTATCGCGGGTTGGTATTTTCTGCCATCTCGAGCACTTCACTGGCCAGGTATTCTCCTGATGCATAGGAGACGTTCCTTACTTTAATATGAAGTCTGTGCTAGCAAAGTACTGTGTATTTGGTAAATTTACTCTGAAAAATCGGCATTATAAGACATCACCTTATATTTGCGTTAATTTCAATAGTTGAATGTTAAAAATCAATAGTTTTTAATATTTAAATCGAAGCGTAGAAAATGTTTCAATCGATTGGTGCAAACATTTTGAAAATCAATCGTGGAATGACTTAGTTATTAACGTTCAAAACCTATATATTTTTCGTGACGCTCCAAATTTTCGCAATTCGAACGTGTACCCCAGTATTGAAAACACAGACGTAGTCCTACGTCAAAACTTTCGCCCGTTTACCAAAACGCGACTAGAATAGCAGCTGGAATGCTACCATCCACTCCCGGGATTGCTGCCTGCGTTGAATGCGGAATTCTACCATTCAATTTATTCATTGCCCGAAGCGTTGCCCATAGAGCGATCGGATTTCTCAGCCGTACATCTGGACGAGACGAGAGAATTTACCTGAGTACTGAAGCCAACCGCCTATTCTTCGAACTGACCGAACGTCGCATCCCTCCGGTCAGCCGCCTTGTGTGGTGCGGAACGAGGGCTTGGAACGCACACAGAATCCGCACAGACCCAGCCATTAAAAACAAATTTAGAGCAGGCGCCAATCCCAAAACAGTCGTGCCAGCTGTAGCAGACCACCTACTACAAAAATATGCGAACCACACCATCCGATACTCGGACGGATCTGTGGCACGCAACGGAGTGGGTATCGGTATCTCCGGACCCGACGTCACAATCAACTTTCGCCTACCTAGCCAGTGCAGCATCTTTTCGGCCGAAGCTGCCGCGGCCTTCTACGCATCGTACGTCCCTTCCAGTAAACCTATCCTGGTCGGCACTGACTCAGCTAGCGTGATCGCAGCTCTGGGAAGCGAAACATCTACACACCCATGGATCCAGAAGATCCAAGCTGCATCTCCTATCAACACCACCTTTATTTGGGTCCCCAGGCACTGCGAAATACCGGGTAACGTCGCAGCCGACCACCTCGCAGCCGACCACCTCGCAGCTTCCGGCAGATTTATGGAGAACCTCTCAACCGAAATCCCCGGCGTCGACATCAAGAGATGGGTGACGAATACACTTCTACAGGCATGGCGAAACCAATGGTGGGACACCAACAACAACGCAAACGGGAATTTGTTTATACGGAAAATCAAAGGAGACATCGGTCGGTGGAACGACCCACCCAAGCACCAACATCAGAAAATTATGACCCGACTCCGAACAGGACACACCCGATTTAGCCACAATTACGCCGGCTCCGGGAATTTTCGGAGCCAGTGCCCCATTTGCATGGTTCACCACTCCGTGGAACATGTGCTCTGCCAGTGCCCAGAGTACCACAGTCCTCGCACCCTTTATACTTGTATATAACCTTACAACAACTGCAAGATAGTTTTTGTTATTTTCTGTTTGATAAAACTTTCTGAACTTTGAACATTTTTTAAGACGCTTACACATCTGAAAATGTTGCAATTGATTATTGTGTTTTCATAACAATCACTAAACCTGTCGGATATTTTCTGATAACGAATTTTATCGTAATTTGACTTCTAGAGTAATTCAATGTGTTTTATTACCCTTGAAATCCAGAATTGCTAAAATTGCATAAATTGCAAATCTTTGATTATTTGAAGTTGAATTATGCAAAGGCATGCTACAACTCAGATTGTATACAAATGATCCGAATGGTATGGTATTTAAATGGTGAATGTTGAAAAGGAAACAAGGCATCAGTCAAAATATATGCTTGTTTGTACGTATTATATAATTTTCTCCGCTGCCTGTCGTTACTGAAATCCCCCAAACGACGCAAAAAATTGTTGTTGGTTCCGGCGTTGGTGAGAATTCCAAGATGCAGGCCATTCAGGCACAGTATGACATACGAATAAACATTTAGTAATGTTAAGCGATTATGATTATAAGAATGAGCAGAACTATCATTAATTTAATAATTTTATATTCCCTAACAGATCTATCTTCTAGGCCTTAAAGATAGTCCATCGTAAAACGTGCAACCGTGACCGTGTCTTCATTTAAACCAAAAGGCCCTTTTCAGGGCCACCAAAGAGTTATATAGAGTGTACAACAGAATTTTCCCACGCACTGACCTCATAAAGCCAAACGGGTCCACCAAATAATATCTCAAGAGCGTACAATAGAATTTTCTTACATACTGGCTTCAAAACGCTGGTATAATGTCCCATAAGAGCCGCACCCGTCATATTGTGACTTAAACTGCTTCTATCAGTAAGGGTAAGCGACCGGCAGGAATAATTGAAACCTTTTTAACGCTAATAATAGCCACACAGAATTTCCCTGACATCACATGACATGCATCACTTGGTTTAACGTAGTCTACGTCAACCAGTCGTGTCTTGTACACAACCCCACTGATTTTTTTTTGAGCAATGACTCGAATTATTTTACTATATAAAAATTCTATACATTCAGGTTTGAACAAAATTAACTCTATTACTAATTAAATTAAACTAACCCATCTATGTATGCTTTCCTCGCAGCAAGATAATCATCTCGACCCAATTGAATGCATAGGAATAGCTCAACTTTTTTGTATTGTTTGAGCAATGACTCGAATCAATTAAATATATATAAATTATATACATTCAGGCTTGAACAAAATTAACTAATTAACTCATTAACTAAAATAAACCCATCTATGTATGCTTTCCTCGCAGCAAGATTATCTTCTCGACCCAATTGAGTGCATAGTAACCACTCGCCTTTTTTTTTTTGAACAATGACTCGATATATTATAGTAAATAAAAATCATATACATTCAGGCTTTACCAAAATTAACTCATCAACTAAAATTAACCCGTCTATGTATGCTTTCTTCGCAGCAAGATAATCTTCTCGACCCAATTGAATGCATAGTAACCACTCGCCTTTTTTTCTTTTGAACGATGACTCGATATATTATAGTAAATAAAAATCATATACATTCAGGCTTTACCAAAATTAACTCATCAAATAAAATTAACCCGTCTATGTATGCTTTCTTCGCAGCAAGATAATCTTCTCGACCCAATTGAATGCATAGTAAATACTCGACTTTTTTGTTTTGTTTGAGCAATGACTCGAATTATTTTATATTATATATATAAATACTATAATACATATCGTAAGGCTTCGACAACTAGAAAACTGAGACTCATTTATTTACTAATTAGGATCTCATTAACTTCAATAAACCCATCTATGTATGCTTTCCTCGCAGCAAGATAATCTTCTCGACCCATTTGGATGCATAGTAAATACTCGACTTATTTTTTTTTTTTTTTTTTTTTTTTTTTTTTCAGTTTCGGACCTTTTGTTCTTTGTGGTGATCGGAAAGATGTTTTGAGTTGCATTTTGGCGGGTTTTATAGCATCAAAACATCCGCGAATTAGACGGAAATCATGATCAATCATGATCGGTGTTATGATTGTAGCATGATGTTGGCTTTGTAATGGGGATTTTTCCTTTGTTCTCGGGTGTTCTTTTGTTTCAATTCGGGTGGGGAATTTCGTGTTCGGAATTATGTTTTGAATCATGTTTCGAACGCTAACTTCGGGTAGGGAACTTAGTGTTCGGTTTTATGTGTTGAAACATGTTTCGAACGCTAGCTTCGGGGGTCGGAATTTAGTGTTCGGAACGATGTTTTGATTTATGTTTCGAACGCTAAACTCGGCTAGGGAACTAAGTGTTCGATTTTATGTTGCGAAACACGTGTTGAACGCTAACTTCGGGGGTCGGAATTTAGTGTTCGGAACGATGTTTTGATTTATGTTTCGAACGCTAAACTCGGCTAGGGAACTAAGTGTTCGATTTTATGTTGCGAAACACGTGTTGAACGCTAACTTCGGGGGTCGGAATTTAGTGTTCGGAACGATGTTTTGATTTATGTTTCGAACGCTAAACTCGGCTAGGGAACTAAGTGTTCGATTTTATGTTGCGAAACACGTGTTGAACGCTAACTTCGGGGGTCGGAATTTAGTGTTCGGAACGATGTTTTGATTTATGTTTCGAACGCTAAACTCGGCTAGGGAACTAAGTGTTCGATTTTATGTTGCGAAACACGTGTTGAACGCTAACTTCGGGGGTCGGAATTTAGTGTTCGGAACGATGTTTTGATTTATGTTTCGAACGCTAAACTCGGCTAGGGAACTAAGTGTTCGATTTTATGTTGCGAAACACGTGTTGAACGCTAACTTCGGGGGTCGGAATTTAGTGTTCGGAACGATGTTTTGATTTATGTTTCGAACGCTAAACTCGGCTAGGGAACTAAGTGTTCGATTTTATGTTGCGAAACACGTGTTGAACGCTAACTTCGGGGGTCGGAATTTAGTGTTCGGAACGATGTTTTGATTTATGTTTCGAACGCTAAACTCGGCTAGGGAACTAAGTGTTCGATTTTATGTTGCGAAACACGTGTTGAACGCTAACTTCGGGGGTCGGAATTTAGTGTTCGGAACGATGTTTTGATTTATGTTTCGAACGCTAAACTCGGCTAGGGAACTAGTGTTCGATTTTATGTTGCGAAACACGTGTTGAACGCGTGTTCATTGTTGTATTGTTTCGGTCGAACCTTTTGTTCTTTGTGGTGATCGGAAAGATGTTTTGAGTTGCATTTTGGCGGGTTTTATAGCATCAAAACATCCGCGAATTAGACGGAAATCATGATCAATCATGATCGGTGTTATGATTGTAGCATGATGTTGGCTTTGTAATGGGGATTTTTCCTTTGTTCTCGGGTGTTCTTTTGTTTCAATTCGGGTGGGGAATTTCGTGTTCGGAATTATGTTTTGAATCATGTTTCGAACGCTAACTTCGGGTAGGGAACTTAGTGTTCGGTTTTATGTGTTGAAACATGTTTCGAACGCTAGCTTCGGGGTCGGAATTTAGTGTTCGGAACGATGTTTTGATTTATGTTTCGAACGCTAAACTCGGCTAGGGAACTAAGTGTTCGATTTTATGTTGCGAAACACGTGTTGAACGCTAACTTCGGGGTCGGAATTTAGTGTTCGGAACGATGTTTTGATTTATGTTTCGAACGCTAAACTCGGCTAGGGAACTAAGTGTTCGATTTTATGTTGCGAAACACGTGTTGAACGCTAACTTCGGGGGTCGGAATTTAGTGTTCGGAACGATGTTTTGATTTATGTTTCGAACGCTAAACTCGGCTAGGGAACTAAGTGTTCGATTTTATGTTGCGAAACACGTGTTGAACGCTAACTTCGGGGGTCGGAATTTAGTGTTCGGAACGATGTTTTGATTTATGTTTCGAACGCTAAACTCGGCTAGGGAACTAGTGTTCGATTTTATGTTGCGAAACACGTGTTGAACGCGTGTTCATTGTTGTATTGTTTCGGTCGAACCTTTTGTTCTTTGTGGTGATCGGAAAGATGTTTTGAGTTGCATTTTGGCGGGTTTTATAGCATCAAAACATCCGCGAATTAGACGGAAATCATGATCAATCATGATCGGTGTTATGATTGTAGCATGATGTTGGCTTTGTAATGGGATTTTTCCTTTGTTCTCGGGTGTTCTTTTGTTTCAATTCGGGTGGGAATTTCGTGTTCGGAATTATGTTTTGAATCATGATTCGAACGCTAACTTCGGGTAGGAACTTAGTGTTCGGTTTTATGTGCTGAAACATGTTTCGAACGCTAGCTTCGGGGTCGGAATTTAGTGTTCGGAACGATGTTTTGATTTATGTTTCGAACGCTAAACTCGGCTAGGGAACCATGTTCGATTTTATGTTGCGAAACACGTGTTGAACGCTAACTTCGGGGGTCGGAATTTAGTGTTCGGAACGATGTTTTGATTTATGTTTCGAACGCCAAACTCGGCTAGAACTAAGTGTTCGATTTTATGTTGCGAAACACGTGTTGAACGCTAACTTCGGGGTCGGAATTTAGTGTTCGGAACGATGTTTTGATTTATGTTTCGAACGCTAAACTCGGCTAGGGAACTAGTGTTCGATTTATGTTGCGAAACACGTGTTGAACGCGTGTTCATTGTTGTATTGTTTCGGTCGAACCTTTGTTCTTTGTGGTGATCGGAAAGATGTTTTGAGTTGCATTTTGGCGGGTTTTATAGCATCAAACATCCGCGAATTAGACGGAAATCATGATCAATCATGATCGGTGTTATGATTGTAGCATGATGTTGGCTTTGTAATGGGGATTTTTCCTTTGTTCTCGGGTGTTCTTTTGTTTCAATTCGGGTGGGGAATTTCGTGTTCGGAATTATGTTTTGAATCATGATTCGAACGCTAACTTCGGGTAGGGAACTTAGTGTTCGGTTTTATGTGTTGAAACATGTTTCGAACGCTAGCTTCGGGGGTCGGAATTTAGTGTTCGGAACGATGTTTTGATTTATGTTTCGAACGCTAAACTCGGCTAGGGAACTAAGTGTTCGATTTTATGTTGCGAAACACGTGTTGAACGCTAACTTCGGGGGTCGGAATTTAGTGTTCGGAACGATGTTTTGATTTATGTTTCGAACGCTAAACTCGGCTAGGGAACTAAGTGTTCGATTTTATGTTGCGAAACACGTGTTGAACGCTAACTTCGGGGTCGGAATTTAGTGTTCGGAACGATGTTTTGATTTATGTTTCGAACGCTAAACTCGGCTAGGGAACTAAGTGTTCGATTTTATGTTGCGAAACACGTGTTGAACGCTAACTTCCGGGAGTCGGAATTTAGTGTTCGGAACGATGTTTTGATTTGCGTTTCGAACGCTAAACTCGGCTAGGGAACTAAGTGTTCGATTTTATGTTGCGAAACACGTGTTGAACGCTAACTTCAGGGTCGGAATTTAGTGTTCGGAACGATGTTTTCGATTTATGTTTCGAACGCTAAACTCGGCTGAAGGAACTAGTGTTCGATTTTATGTTGCGAAACACGTGTTGAACGCGTGTTCATTGTTGTATTGTTTCGGTCGAACCTTTTGTTCTTTGTGGTGATCGGAGAGATGTCTTTGAGTTGCATTTTGGCGGGTTTTATAGCATCAAAACATCCGCGAATTAGACGGAAATCATGATCAATCATGATCGGTGTTATGATTGCAGCATGATGTTGGCTTTGTAATGGGGATTTTCCTTTGTTCTCGAGTGTTCTTTGTTTCAATTCGGGTGGGGAATTTCGTGTTCGGAATTATGTTTTGAATCATGATTTCGAACGCCAATTCGAGTAGGGAACTTAGTGTTCGGTTTTATGTGTTCGAAACATGTTTCGAACGCTAGACTTCTGAACTGTGTTCGGACGAGTTTAGCGTTCGAACGCATAAACTCGTTAACATTCGATATTCATCGTTTGCGATCTGGAACGCTCAAACTGCAACCGGCCAGAACTTAGCGTTCGAATCATGTTCGACTGATTTACGATAATCGTAAACGTGTTCGAACGACATAAGCGTACTCGGTGAGTCTGGAACTTCGTAGCGTTCGGAACGATGATTCTGAATCATCGTTCTCGAACGCTAAATTCGATCGCTGGAGTTAGCAGCGTTCAACACGTGTTTCGATCAATCATATAACGTTCGAACACGTGTTGAGCGTTAACCTTCTAGCCGAGTTTAGCGTTCGAAACATAAATCAAAACATCGTTCCGAACACTAAATTCCGACCCCCGAAGCTAGCGTTCGAAACATGTTTCAACACATAAAACCGAACACTAAGTTCCCTACCCGAAGTTAGCGTTCGAATCATGATTCAAAACATAATTCCGAACACGAAATTCCCCACCCGAATTGAAACAAAAGAACACCCGAGAACAAAGGAAAAATCCCCATTACAAAGCCAACATCATGCTACAATCATAACACCGATCATGATTGATCATGATTTCCGTCTAATTCGCGGATGTTTTGATGCTATAAAACCCGCCAAAATGCAACTCAAAACATCTCTCCGATCACCACAAAGAACAAAAGGTTCGACCGAAACAATACAACAATGAACACGCGTTCAACACGTGTTTCGCAACATAAAATCGAACACTAGTTCCCTAGCCGAGTTTAGCGTTCGAAACATAAATCAAAACATCGTTCCGAACACTAAATTCCGACCCCCGAAGTTAGCGTTCAACACGTGTTTCGCAACATAAAATCGAACACTTAGTTCCCTAGCCGAGTTTAGCGTTCGAAACATAAATCAAAACATCGTTCCGAACACTAAATTCCGACCCCCGAAGTTAGCGTTCAACACGTGTTTCGCAACATAAAATCGAACACTTAGTTCCCTAGCCGAGTTTAGCGTTCGAAACATAAATCAAAACATCGTTCCGAACACTAAATTCCGACCCCCGAAGTTAGCGTTCAACACGTGTTTCGCAACATAAAATCGAACACTAGTTCCCTAGCCGAGTTTAGCGTTCGAAACATAAATCAAAACATCGTTCCGAACACTAAATTCCGACCTCGAAGTTAGCGTTCAACACGTGTTTCGCAACATAAAATCGAACACTTAGTTCCCTAGCCGAGTTTAGCGTTCGAAACATAAATCAAAACATCGTTCCGAACACTAAATTCCGACCCCGAAGCTAGCGTTCGAAACATGTTTCAACACATAAAACCGAACACTAAGTTCCCTACCCGAAGTTAGCGTTCGAAACATGATTCAAAACATAATTCCGAACACGAAATTCCCACCCGAATTGAAACAAAAGAACACCCGAGAACAAAGGAAAATCCCCATTACAAAGCCAACATCATGCTACAATCATAACACCGATCATGATTGATCATGATTTCCGTCTAATTCGCGGATGTTTTGATGCTATAAAACCCGCCAAAATGCAACTCAAAACATCTTTCCGATCACCACAAAGAACAAAAGGTTCGACCGAAACAATACAACAATGAACACGCGTTCAACACGTGTTTCGCAACATAAAATCGAACACTAGTTCCCTAGCCGAGTTTAGCGTTCGAAACATAAATCAAAACATCGTTCCGAACACTAAATTCCGACCCCGAAGTTAGCCGTTCAACACGTGTTTCGCAACATAAAATCGAACACTTAGTTCCCTAGCCGAGTTTAGCGTTCGAAACATAAATCAAAACATCGTTCCGAACACTAAATTCCGACCCCGAAGTTAGGCGTTCAACACGTGTTTCAGCAACATACAAAATCGAACACTTAGTTCCCTGAAGCCTGGAGTTTAGCGTTCGAAACATAAATCAAAACATCGTTCCGAACACTAAATTCCGACCCCCGAAGCTAGCGTTCGAAACATGTTTCAACACATAAAACCGAACACTAAGTTCCCTACCCGAAGTTAGCGTTCGAAACATGATTCAAAACATAATTCCGAACACGAAATTCCCCACCCGAATTGAAACAAAAGAACACCCGAGAACAAAGGAAAAATCCCCATTACAAAGCCAACATCATGCTACAATCATAACACCGATCATGATTGATCATGATTTCCGTCTAATTCGCGGATGTTTTGATGCTATAAAACCCGCCAAAATGCAACTCAAAACATCTTTCCGATCACCACAAAGAACAAAAGGTCCGAAACCAAAAAAAAAAAAAAAAAAAAAAAAAAAAAGTCGAGTATTTACTATGCATCCAAATGGGTCGAGAAGATAATCTTGCAATTTTGCTTCGTGGGAAGCATACATAGATGGGTTAATTTTAGTTGATGAGTTAATTTTGGTCAAGCCTGAATGTATATAACTTTTATTTACTAATATATTGTCATTGTCGAGTCATTGTTCAAAAAACAAAAAAGTCGAGTGTTTACTATGCACTCAATTGGGTCGAGAAGATTATCTTGCTGCGAGGAAAGCATACATAGATGGGTTAATTTTAGTTGATGAGTTAATTTTGGTCAAGCCTGAATGTATATAACTTTTATATAGGGTAATCGGATGTAATGTTAGCCTTGCTCCTGGATTCAGCCTATGTACCAAATATGTCATTATTTCGGCGATAATCAACAAAATCATGTTGCTATCAGGATGACCGAATTATTTCAAAGCAATTGAGATATTATTAATCAATTTATAGTTGATCACTTCAGCATAATTTGTGATTTCATTAACTATTTAAACACCATGACTTTACTGGTTAAGCTGAACAGATTATCTACATGACCTTCGAATGATCTAAATTCGAGTTCCAAGTCGAGTTATTAGTACGAGACACTGAAGAAGTCTGCACATTGTAGACGAAATACGCGTATCTGTCGAAGATAAGCAAAGGTAGTTGGAATTAAATGGAAGATACTAATTCTTCTTCTAATTTCTAGATCTAAATTAGCCGAAATTGAACCTATAAACACGATAATGCAGCCAAGATGTACAGAAAATAGTAAGACTTTATAAACTAACAGGTCACATAGGCAAAATAACAATGATTTAACAAGAAAACTGTGAACCCAATATCAGGGACATATTTTTTTATGTTCCCAACTGTGGCCTGTTTTATGGAAAGCGTAGTGAAAATGTTGTTATTG
This sequence comes from Aedes japonicus, assembly GCA_034211315.2. NCBI lineage: Eukaryota > Metazoa > Arthropoda > Insecta > Diptera > Culicidae > Aedes > Aedes japonicus. The sequence goes on from JASCZW010003579.1 coordinate 262,765, forward strand.
GTAACATTTACAATACAAATGTCCGAGTTTCGGTTGAATGTATTTCATACGGCTCATCTTAACACAAACTAAAGGAACAAAATCTGTGTAGAGTGAATTATAATGTTTTGATTGCCGAATAACCGCTATATCATATGTAAGACTGACATTTTATCCATATCCCTCGGAAGTTTCTGACTTAATAAAACGAGTTGTATACATTTTCGTGATACATACTACCAGATGGCTTATTAAACATAGCTTAGCAAGTGTATAGCTAGTGATATTTTGCTTGAAGTTCAAATACCTAATGAGTTATAATAACAAAATGTAATCGATTGTTCCATATTAGGCTGAGTCAATGGACACATACCATAGTAAAATAATTCGAGTCACCCCACTTCGTTCAGCGAAAGAAGAAAGTTCGTTCGATCCAGCGCTCCGTTATATTGGAAGATTTATTCGAGTGCGATCCTTGGAAATAATTAGTATTTTTCTCTCAAAATCTATTCACTTCAGTGAATAGAGCCAAGTGAGTTTGTTTTTCTAAGAAGGCAGTGTGGTTTTCCAGTTAAATAAGAAAATCAAGCAGTGCTTGCTGGCGAATTATCAACCCGCTCATTTTCGCTTCATCTCCGCGTGGTGACGATAACCAGCGATACACTACTACATCTCCAACGGTCATTCGACAGCGTTGAGCGAGTGCACCCGAAGGCGATCGGATACACCCGTACACCCACGCAGTGCACCGCTCCCCGCTGCCCAAATTGTTGGGAGCGTTCAACGTTCCCACCAGTAAGGCAAATTGTGCATTTTGAAGAGCTTTCTTCGACATGGACGGTTTGGCTGAAAAAGTGTCTTTGACACCTGATGATGGGGAGGCACAAACAAAATTCCGACCACGATCGTACCCAATGGACTTGGTCGGTCCATGGGTTGTCTACTTTCAGTCCAAAATTAAACCTCTGAATGTGTACCAAATAACTACTGATTTGACGAAGCGATTTTCAGCCGTGACAAAGATCACGAAAGTTAAATTTAATAAACTCCTTGTTATCGTCTCTAACCTGAAGCAGGCTAATGAGATTGCTTCCTCCCAGCATTTTACACTGGAATATCAAGTTTATATTCCAGCTCGTGATGTGGAAATTGTAGGAGTGGTAGCAGAGGCAAGTCTGTGCCCCGAAATTTTGGAAAAGTGGACGGTTGGCCGATTCAAGAACCCTCTGCTCCCCCCAGTTCAGATACTGGGAGTGAGAAAGTTAGCTAAAATATCGCACAGCGAGGGTAAGAAAAAAGTTACCCCCACCGACTCGTTTCGGGTGACCTTTTCTGGCTCTGCCCCTCCTCACTGCTTAGAACTGGACATACTTCGGGTAACTGTGCGGTTGTTTGTACCCCGGGTAATGATCTGCCAAAACTGCCAGCAGATGTGGCATACGGCCTCCCATTGCGTAAATAAGGCACACTGCTCAACATGCAGGGAGAAACATGAGGCTAGTCCCTGTGCAGATAAACACATTAAAATGCGTTTTCTGCTAGGGAACTCCTCCCCATGCTCTATCGTCATGCCCGGCGTACAAACAACGCGGGGAAAAATTGGAACGTTCTCTAAAACAACGTTCAAGGCAATCTTTTGCAGAAATGCTTAAGAAAGCCTCGCCACCCGATATCAATACAAATCCTTTTGCTCCTCTGTCGGATGACTAGTCAGATTCGGACTTGGTTAAGGAGGCGACATCTTTCAGTTTTCCAGAAGGTGCTTCACGGAAGCGAAGACGCATCCGAGCAGGGAAAGTAGCTGAACAGAAGCCCCAAATCAACATGCCCAAATCAAAGAGCAGTGTAAAGAATGATAATCCGAATCCTCCTGGTTTCACACAGGATTTTCCATCCCTCCCGGGGGGATTTTAAGAACAGAAGCCCCCTTTTCATCTGGGCTGTTCTCGTTCGATGAAATTGTGGAAGGTATTTTCAATTACCTCGAAATTTCTGATAATCTTAAAAGCATTGTTATGGCAATGCTTCCCACTGTAAAAACTTTTAATTAACATTAAAGTGGCCTCTCCTTGCAGCTATCATTTCCTTCGACGGATAATTTGCCAAAGAGGTCAGGGATTTGATCACTGTTCTGCAGTGGAATTGTCGAAGTCTTGTTCCTAAATTTAAATCATTAAAATTTTTAGCTCACGATATCGGTTGTGATGCATTTGCTATTTGTGAAACATGGCTTTCGCCCGAAATCGATCTTCCAATTCATGATTTCAACATTATTCGGCTTGATCATGAGGATTCACGTGGAGGAGGAGTACTTTTGGGGATCAAAAAGTGCTACTCCTTCTATAGAGTGAATTTTCCTCCAATTCCAGGTATTGAAGTTGTCGCATGTCGTATGTCGCATGCCTTTGCATTGCTTCTGTGTACATTCCTCTTAGAGTACCAATTAACCAAAAACAACTTTTAGATATTTGTTCGGCCCTTCCTGCTCCGCGGTTGATCATGGGAGATTTTAACTCTCACGGTACAGGCTGGGGAGAACTGTATGATGATAACCGTTCTTCTTTGATATACGACCTCTGTGACAACTTCAATATAACAGTTCTCAACAATGGAGAAGTTACACGCTTGGCAGGTCCATCCTCAATTGGCATTAGATTAGACCTCACACTTTGCTCTAATTCATTATCGTTGGACTGCACGTGGAATGTGATTCAGGATCCCCACGGTAGTGATCATTTGCCTATTAAAATTTCGGTTGCCACCGGGTTCAATATGCCGGAATCCATCAATCTAACTCGTAGTATCGATTGGACCTAACTCGTAGTATCGATTGGACAAGGTTCAAGACAGCAATAGATGAAGCCGTAACAACGGTAGAAAGGCTTCCTCCGCTGGAGGAATATAAATTCCTCTCCACCCTGATTTTGGAAAGCGCGCTTCAAGCTCAAACTCGACCAGTTCCAGGAACGTCATTTCGCAGGAAACCTCCTTCCCCATGGTGGCACCAGCAATGCACCGAGGTTTACCGTAAAAAGTCCGACGCGTTCAAAGTTTTTAGTAGACGTGGAACACCTGAGCACTTTGAAAGGTACACGGCTCTCAAACGCGATTTTAAGAGCCTCATCAAGGCCAAGAAACACGGTTACTGGCGACAATTCGTGGACGGATTATCGCGTGAAACATCGATGCAGTGAAAGCTTTGGCGATCGCGACCGGTTCGGTTGTGAAAGTGCTCCGATTGAAGTCCGCGTTTTCGCGCCCTTCCAGTGGTTCCGGAAGAAGAATCTTACGGTAGTGATTGGTGGCATGGCCAGCGTCGTTTTCGGTATATTGGCTAGTGTTTTAGTGCAAACATAAGTGAGATAAAGAGGCAAATTAGAGTGCCCATTGTTTCAGTGCGCAAGTGACGCCAACCATTGCCATTGCGGTTTTGGCATGGTGAAAAGCAACTCGTAAGTTGTACAAAATTGTCGTGTGCAAGTGATAGCTTGCTGCAAGCAAACACGCCATCTAGGCGTCAGTGGATGAGCTCAAACAGGTGAACAATAGGAGCGCCATCTGGTTTTCAGGAGGTGCACCATAAGAGCGCCATCTGGTTCTCGGGAGGCGAACCATAGGAGCACCATCTGGTTTTTGGGGTGGTAAACCACAGGAGCGTCATCTGGTTTGGAAGCGGACGACAGTTATTCACCCAGCGGAGCACAGGCAAGCGGATAGGTGAGTGGCAGCAACTTTGATTACTCTCTTTTTCAACTTTGTTTCGGGATTTTTTGGCAATCTTGTGAGCGGGGTATAACACCAAGTTACCACCGTGCATTGGTGGTTCCCAGATATGGCATCAGGGGACTTTTCCCCCTCCCCCCTCCGGGCTCCGGGGGTCCCGGCACGAGCTACAACTGGAGGAGAAATGAAGCCACATTCCCTAGCTGGGGCGACCCAGAGGGCAACTACGGACAACTTAGCTTCCTCCGTCTCGAAGCAGTTAACGGCGAGCTGCCGAAAAACCCCTTGATCCGGAAATCAGTGGAGAGCTACCTCGGCGCAAAGATTAACGAAGCGTACCCCGAAAAAAGAGGGATCACTTATGTGATCAAAATGAGGAGCCAAAATCACGTGAACCCGCTGCTTAAATTCAGCCAACTTGCCGATGGTTTCCCGGTGCAGATTACCGAGCACCCTACACTGACCTTCAGTAAGTATGTAATCTCCTGTTCGGAGACCACCACTTTCGCCGACCAGGAAATCTTGGACGCATTCAGGGATCAGGGGATCAGCGACATTCGCCGAATTACCAGATTCGGTGGTGAATAAAACGCGATAATCCCAACCCCAACCCTAATCCTGACGATTAAAGGCACTGTCACCCCCAACAACGTCGACTTCAGCTGGATCAGGTGTCGAACGAGGCCCTACTATCCCTCCGATGCTATGCTTCGGGTGCTTTCAGTACGGCCACACACGGAACCGTTGCCAGCAACAAACGCCGACATGCGGCAACTGCTCCGGCGATCACGCATCGTCGCCCGGGATGTCCTGTTCAGCACCAACCTTCTGTCAACACTGCAACACCAACGACCACGCGATCTCCAGCAGGAAGTGACCTGTCTACTCCAAGAAGTCAGACATCCAGAAAATCCGCGTCGATCTGAATATTTCGTACCCAGCAGCCCACCGAACCTACGAACAACAGCACCAACAACGATCAATGGCCACAGTAGTCAACGCCGACAACGACCGTCGATTCGACGAACTCAACAGCAAACCCGACGCCGTTCTCGGTGAGTTAAAGAAACGGGACGACATCATCGCATCCCTGCTCAGCATCAACCTTCTGTCAACACTGCAACACCAACGACCACGCGATCTCCAGCAGGAAGTGCTCTGTCTACTCCAAGGAGTCAGACATCCAGAGAATCCGCGTCGATCTGAATATTTCATACCCAGCAGCCCGCCGAACAACAGCTACGAGCTAAAGAAACGGGACGACATCATCGCTTCCCTCCGGACAGCCATTACGGAAAAGAATCGAGAACTGGAGACCTGCCACAGGGAAATCGCTTGGACCGTCCAGTCAGCGACGCCGACAAGCGTCACTTCCGCTGCCAAATGTGATTCGCCAACGGAATCGAAGCTACTACGGGCCGAGCTAGCGGGGCTCCGTGCCGCGGTAGGATTGTTAACCGGCCAAATGCAGCTGCAGTAGCCGGAGCGAGAATCGTAATGCGGTAATTATTTCTATATCATATACACCTTTCTTGAAACTAATTAAATATTTATTACAGTGTTAATCTCGGTCTCGTTGTGTTCGGTCGCCAGTATAAGTGATCCATACGCATATCGAATTTTCGCGCCCCCCCAGTGTTTTTTCGGTGGAATATTTCCAACCCAGTGTTTTGCGGCCTCGTCCGCCAGATTTTCGATAGTGGTTCAGTGAATTAAGTGCAGGAAATCGAAGAAAATAGCAAATAAAGTGCGTTCATTGTCCGGTAAGTGAGTGAAACAAAAGGCAGACGCTATTCGTCGCCATTGTATTATACACCGATCGTGTGCAAGCGATTCGGCTATCGTGCAAGCCCTTGTGCGCAAGGAAAGCTCACTGGGAGCTTTCGGCTTAGCGCCATCTGATGTTCGGGTGGTGAACCACAAGGAACGCCATCTACCCTTGGAAACCGACGACAGTTCATCACGCAGCGGAGCACCAACAAGCGGATAGGTGAGTGACAGCATCCTTTATTACCGTCCATTTCCCCTTCTGGCTCGATTATATCGGGCAACCCTGTGAGTGGGACACAGAACCAAACCACCGTCCATCGGTGGTCCCCTGACATGGCATCAGGGGACTCCCCCCCCAGTGACCCAGAGGGGGACTTCGGTCAACTCAACTTCCTCCGACTCGAAGCGGTCAACGGCGAGCTACCGAAAAACCCCTTTCTGATCCGGAAATCTGTGGAGAGCTACCTAGGAACTAAGGTCAACGAGGCATACCCTGAGAGACGAGGAATCACGTATGTGATAAAGATGAGGAGCCAGAAGCATATTGACACCTTGCTGAAGTTCAGTCAGCTTGCCGATGGTTTCCCGGTAAAAATCGTCGAACACCCCACACTGAACTCTAGCAAGTGTGTAATCTCTTGCTCGGAGACCACTGCCTTCACTGACCAGGAACTGTGCCTTCAAGGACCAGGGAATCAGCGACATTCACCGAATCACCAGGTCTGGCGGCGAAGGAAGCGCCAGGATCCCCACCCCCTTGATCCTAAAAATAAAAGGCACCTTCACTCCCAGCAATGTGGACTTCGGCTGGATTAGATGCAGAACACGACCCTACTACCTCTCCCCAATGCTATGTTTCGGATGCTACATGTACGGCCACACTCGGACCCACTGCCAAAAACCAACTCCGACATGCGGTAACTGCTCCGGCGACCATGCGTCGTCGCCTGCAATGCCCTGGTCTGTACCAACGTTCTGCAAGCACTGCAACTCCAATGACCATGCGATCTCCAGCAGACAGTGTCCGATCTACACCAAGGAGTCAGAGATCCAAAGGATACGTGTCGACCTAAACATTTCCTACCCAGCAGCCCGAAGAACTTACGACCAACAGCACCAACAACGCTCAATGGCCACCGTTGTTAACGCCGATAACGACCGTCGATTCAGTGAGCTTAACAGCAAACTCGACGCTGTTCTCGGCGAGCTGTAAAAACGTGACGATACTATTGCTTCCCTCCGGACAGCCATGGAGGAAAAAGACCGAGAACTCGAGACCTGCCGCAAAGAACTTGCTGAACTCAGGAGCAAACTGACCCCAACAATCATCCCCACCGCCGCCCGTGCAGAACCGCCCACCACAACCGCACTAAGCGGCAACGACAAAAAGCAAACACGCGTCGTTAGCAAGGATAGAGGCGAAAGCCGTCTTGAGCTGACACGTCAACACGGGACCATTGAGGACCTTGTCGCCCAGGTCAATCAGCTGAAACACAAGGAAACCATGCAGGCAAAGGTCATCGATTCCCTCCGGCAAGCACAATCTGACCCACCAGCACAAGTCCCCCAAACCGAAAGCCAAACCCACGGTCAACAAGCAACACTCGAAGGACAGTAACGAAAGGTCGCCAAAGAGGAACGAAAGGTCGTGTACGCGGACGATATCGTACTTATGGTCGCCAGAAGCACTCTGCTAGCACTTCGCAAGAAGCTCATCCAGGCCGTAAATTAGGTGTCCAAATGGGCCGCCAGCATCGGATTCGAGCTCTCAGCCGAGAAAAGCGCCTTCGTCCACATCTATAAGCCCAAACACCGATCGCTCTCGACACCGACGTCCATCAATGGTAAGAACATCGCCCAGCGCACAACCGCAAAAATCCTTGGCGTCCACATTGACCGAGCTCTCGCCTTCAGGCACCACATCAACGAGGTCAAAGCCAGCTGCCGTACGCGGATAAACCTGCTGAGAACAACCGGCGGGCGACACCCTGATTGCAACCGAACGACGCGGCTACAGGTCGCCAGTGCCATCGTCAACAGCAGAATCGTTTACGGACTGGAACTGACACCTCGCCAGTTCAGCGCTAATGACAAAACTCGCCCCGCTATACAACACCGCGATCCGAGTAACCTCTGGGTTACTCCCATCGACACCTGGTCTGGCTGCCTGCGCCGAAGCGGGCGTTCTTCCATTCCGACACTATCGTAGCCACCCTAGGGAAGCGCACCGTCGGACTTCTGGAGAAGACAGCCGGAAAAAGCGGAGGGGTCCTCGAGGAGGCCAACCATCTCCTTACCGAACTCGCCAATCAAGTGCTCCCCCCGGTGGCCAGGGCCCACTGGTGCGGAGCCATTGACTGGAACCGAGCAAAAATCACCGTTGAAGACACCCTCCAGAGAAGCTTCAGAGCCGGAGCCAACCCCAACGCGGTCCGGGCGACATTCCTGGAGCTCATCCACAAAAAGTACCCCAACCACCGGATCCGGTACATGGACGGCTTTGTCGGACACGATGGGGTCGGCATTGGTATCACCGACAACATCTCTGCCCGGTTCCACAGACTCCCACCTCAGTGCAGCATTTTTTCGGCGGAATCCTTGGCCGTGTGGATCGCAGCGACTACACCCTCCGAGCTCCCCACCGTCATTTTCACGGACCCGGCAAGCGTAGCCTCCACACTCCAATCTGAAACTCCATCACACCCGTGGATCCAGGCCATAAGGCTACACATTCCTTCCGGCTCAACGATTGGATGGATACCTGGCCACTGTGGCATACCTGGAAATATCGAGGCCGAATAGGGAGAACAGCCAGCTTATACGGCAAGACCATTCCCGGAGATGAAATGGAACACCAAAACCACCTGGGACACCTGGGCCAACAACTATCATCAGAACCGGGACCTGTTCATCCGGAAAATCAAACCTTCTGTCCACCGAGGGAGCGACCACCAAGACCACCGACAACGAGTGATCTTCTCACGCCTACGGACAGGGCATACCAGAGCTTCACACAATGTCACTGGAAATAGCCCATTCCGAATCAACTGTACCTTTTGCAACGAGCATCACTCAGTCGAACACTTTGTGTGTCACTGCCCCCAATACCAAGGGCCCAGGGAACTCTACGACATCTCGCCCTCCCTCAGAGACGACCCCTCAAGGGAGGCAGCGTTGGTATGCTTCCTCAAGGATAGCCACCTCTTCGACGCCATCTAACCCATTCATATCACCAAAACAAAGAGGAGGGGTAGAGGGTCCGCCGGCGAGGGACCACTCAACGATGCCCGTCCCCGGTGGGTGCCCCCCCCCCCCCCTCTTTCATACCACACCCATATAACCACCTACTCAACTCACCGATACCGACCAAACACGCGACGACACGGACACGACTCAATCACCCTACGAGCTGTCGAACCAATGAAGAAGATTTTAGGGTGCCCCTTTTTATATCGTGCACTGATATGTATGAGGCGTTCCTTACTTAAATTTGAAGTCTGTGGTAGGAAAGTACAGCAGATTTAGTAAATCTACTCTGAAAAATCGGCATAATAAGACATCACCTCTTATTTGGGTTATTTTGAAATGATACGCGGGAAAATTTACAACCGATTGATGTAAACGTCTTGAAAATATATCGAGCTATATAAGTTATTAGCGTTTAATTTGTAACAATATTTCATGACAATCGCTTATTTTTAGATTTTCAATTGACATCCTACCCTTGCCGAAAGACGTAGTCTACGTCAAAAAAAAAAAACAATCGAGTGATTATCATGCATAGGTGGGATAATTTACGATCAAGCCTGAATGTATGTCTCATATATCTTGTACAAATTGCTCAGTAATTATCAAGCCTAAATGTATATATCTTTTTACGTCGGAAGATTATTTTGTTTTAATGGGGTCGAATAGATTATGATGCGAGTAAGGAATCACCTCCAAATGTATAACTATTCTATTTTTCATTATCATCATTCATTAATGACACGGAAGCTACCTATGCTCTCGTTTACTCATTTACTCGTTTACTTTTGAATGCTTCGTGGAAAGCATACTTGGATAGTTTTTAGTTTTAAAGGTTTACGGCTTTACATATACTGCCGTTCTACGCATAACTGTCCCATGTTGCAAAAGTTGCAGTTGAGAAAAAAGCGTCTTAAGTTTTGCGTCACTATTGTATAGGGCTGGTAAGATTCGTGGTAAAACCCACAAATTTATGAGTGGCATTTGAAGATGTGGCTAAGTTTTGATGTAATCTGTGGTATTACAAATAATAAGATTATTTTTGTATGTAAAATACGAGGTAAAATATTCAGTGGGACTGATGTGCGTAGAATTTTGCCTTGCAGCAGAAAATTCTAGGCATATCAGTCCCACTGCATGATGTATTGATGGATCGTTGGCGATAGAATTTACGTTTTGAAATACACATGCCATGTGCACTATTGTTTATGCTCTTACCATGATTCTGATTATTTTTTATCACCATTTCATCATTAAAAACACAGTTCTATCAAATGCAAATGGTGGCTTATATAGACAATTTAATGTCAATGTTTTCATGTCAAAGTCATTGTTTAAGTTTACATATAAGCCCCTTATCAATGCTGAGCGTCGAGTAGTTCTTACAAAGAATGTTGTAAACTTAAATCAATTTTGTTTTCGAAGATCTCTTAAGAAATATCGTAGTGGGACTTTTATGCCTAGAATTTCAACATGGGACAATCTAACTTGATGTTTTATTTATACAAACTCAGAACAAAGTATATAATGTTTTGTTTGTATCCAATAGTATTGTTAAAAAACTAAGCATTGATAGATCGCAGTAAGCATTGCGCGCGGACGGTTTGTTTTCCATCAGCTGTCATGGTTTTTCTGTTCAACCGCGAGCAGTGCCTTGAATTTTCATAAAATATCAATGAGAAGTGAAAATGATTTTATCCCAGTGTAATGATGATGTTTACTTTCCCGGTTTTCATGGTCACCGCTGTCACTTCTATGCCAACTGAATTTTGTTTGCTGCAATGAATGAAGTCGGCTCTATGTGCGGGTCAAAAATGAGCTGTCACTGTTGTTTTGATTATCAATCGGTTAGCATGAATTTCATTTGATGAAATCTGAATATCATCTCTTGTGATGATTTTTTATTATTAAGTGATTTTGAATCCTAATCCAAACATGGAACAACCAGGGCCGTCATGATCAGAGCTTAAAAATATCATATTCAATTCTCAAACTGCACCCTGACTGAGTTAAAATATTAGTCATCACGCACTGTTCTTAGCGAACATGAAGTAAACACAAATTTGCCTTCATGAATCTCTTGTGCAAGATGAGTCAACTTGTTTTGTGTTGCTTTACTTTGATCATTCATTCGTTCCGGTAAGCAGTGAATGTACGTAAGTGCAAACAACTCATTTAATTTCAACGTTCTACCGTGAAGACGAAAGAACAGTCATTCATTTGGAGAACCAATGAAGTGAAAAAAACCAAAACTTCTCGAATCGATCCTGCAAATACCTTTTCTCGAACAAATGCCCCACAAACTCTGTAGCGATTTCGTCCATTTAGCCTTTTGGCTTCCTTTGCCTTCAGCCATGTTCTGGAATACTTAAAATCCTGTGGCAGAACAAATCACTCACGAACGCGAAAATGAATGACTGGTTACCAGAACATTCAGTCAAGCAACCAAAATCTCTTGAGGCTTGAATAGTCGTGTCCTTTGCTGTGGTGTGAATGAGTTGTGTGGAACACAAGGACAACGGAATGACTGAGAATAGCAAAATAGTAAACACGAATATATTGCGTGACTGATAGAACGAAATGAAGGGAGCGAAAAGTGTACCTACTGAATATTTTTTTTACTCATCGTTCACGACGGCTGTCATTTTTTTCGAGCTCTGGTCATGATCGTCCCAGAGGCATAGATGCTAGCAATGTTGTGCAAGAATACTCTGTACGGGCTGCCCTTGCATTTTTCTGATCCTGACGGGTAATTGATATTCATTGTTGTTGATTGAATTTCATTTCTGATATTTTGAAATTCGTTTTGAAAATGAACTTGTTTACGTAAATGAATATCAAAGCATTTTGAAAATTGAACGTTCATTCTTCTGGTTACGTTTGTTGTCATGAGTTATCATTTGATTTTCGCATGGAACTTATAGGTAGTCAATGTTATGTTGCATGAATATCCACGCTTTTGAATCTAATGATCATGACTTTTACTAAGACTGACCGCGAGTAAGAATTTCGAAGGAAAATTTTCGAGAGGATTAGATAGTGGAAGTTGTTGTGTAGTGTTGAGCTTTTCATCTTAATAGTGATTCGGTCGCTGAAGAGTTGATTGCGGTCCAACACGAGGCTTTCGACTGGTGTGGGGTCAAAGTGTCCCCGGTGCAGACGGAGCCCCGAACGTGCAGCTTTGCGGCGACAGGAGGAGCTCGAGTTCACCTGCGTCACTCGGAGATGTTTGATTGATGGTCGTGGAGCGTTCGTGGTCGGCCATCTCCTTAGGAACGGAGTGTTGTCTGGAGGGTACGCGGACCTGCTCTGGTTGCTCTATGTTGCAGCCACAGCAGTGGAATGTTCTGGAAACCCGGGTGAGCTCTTTCCATTTTCTCCTTTTGTGTCCCATTCCAGTTTTTTTTTTGAATATATTTTGTGTATGAGATTTGTATGTTTGGTGGGCTTTGAGTGATGTGTTGACATCCTGGAAGTAAGGAGCGACTTGTGGCCCTCGCATGTTCCTGTCTCACGCGTCTGCAGGTCGTGCGATCCCGGAGGATTGCCGGCTGAAGCGTGGAGACGCTTGTTGTCAATTTGACAATATTGGTGTGACGGGGTGCGAATGAAGATCGTGTACTTTTGAATCATATTGTGTTTTCAATTCTCATTTGATGAATGGTTTCGGCATGCTTTGGAATTGTCTTTGCAGTCCAAGTCCATTTATCTTGGGAGCACAGAGCTCGATTCGGGGCTCAATTTGTTTTTGAGTATTTCAGCATGAACATTTAAATTTCATTTCTGAGCTTCTGTCTACACAAAGTTTTTTTTTTTGCACGATACGTTCCACTTTTGGTATGGAACCGTGTAGAGGGGACTGAGTAGAGTTGATGGATTCACATGCTTAAACATTTTATATTGCTAAAATTTTGTTTGGATTCGTTGCATTTCCATGCAGTGGTCAGGGTGCAGTTTTTTTTGATTTTGAGTGTTTACACCAGAAATTGTGATTTTTTTTTGGAAGGCTGCCGTATGATTGCTTTTGGCCCAGGACGTGAGGTGTGACTTGAGTTAGGTCGGAGCAACTCCCGTTCTGGAGTTGTTGCCGAGAACAGCCCCTGTAGGGAAGGACCGTGCAGAAAGGGACCTTTCATAAAACGCTGACATGTGGCCGTGAGCTGGATGAGCCATTTATTTCGGAAATCATCAAGCCGGGATCTTCTATCGCTTGTACCGCTGTCGTTGGAATGTGGCTGGTATAAGGAAGACTTTTTATAAGATGTCTTCTAGAAAAATGTGTTGCTTTTCAGAGGGGCTTCATAAGACCTTTATTTCAGGTGTATGATTGTTGTAATGATCAACTCCGTTTTTCAGCTTTTCCAGGACCTTTAGGATATTTGAACGCACCTTTTTGTTTTTTGTTTTCAGTAGCAGTGTAGTGAATGTCAGTCATTTTTTACATATATGTTTTTGGGGCAATGTTTGCACAATGGATACATTTTTTTGTTGTTCGGTGGCGCGAGTCCAGGTACGGTTTTTTGTAGTAGACTGCAACGGGCATGTCACGCTATCTTTTGTTTTGTTGACCCATTGTCCGGTGGCGTAAAATAGAATTGCAGAGAGATGTAGAGGGGTGTTAGTAAGATGTGGCTCATAGTAGGAAGGCATGGAAGATCGCATGTTTCAGAGTGTTTGATGTACGGTGGTGTGGAGACCAGGAAGGGAGTGAACATAAAGTGTGGCTTGACCGGAACCTGAAGATGGCTAGGTGGCACTATTCCCGGGTCATGGTGATGCGATGTGAGACCGACGGTCGAAATAGTAGGTGTGGGAATAGCAAGGTGAGTTGGCCATGGTTTCGATGTGTATGTATATGTATGTGTATGTATGTGTATGTTTGTGTATGTATGCATGTGTATGTATGTGTGAATGTTCATTTAATTTTATAATGCATAATATATATATATATATATATATATATATATCATATATATCATATATCATATATATATATCTGTATATATCATTTTTATATATATACTAGCTGAACCCGGTGCGAGCCTTGCTACGCATGCAACAAAATGAATGAAAATTTAATAGAACCTGCTCATTTATGTTGTTTTTGTGAATGATGGAATCTGGTTAAAATATTTTCGTTTACTAATGTAATTTCTGAAAAAAAAAACAAAAATTTATGTTTTTAATTAAACTTTTGGATCGGTAGTTTCTATAGGTCTTTCTTTCTGCGTAGAAGCATTTCATTGACAAAAAAATGTATCATCAAACGAAGCCGAATCCTGTCAGTTTGAATGTAACTTTCCCTTGCATAACCTTTGATCAACTTCTTGTGCATAATGTAGCACTGAGAGTAACTCAAGCATCCCCCATTCTCGGCTAAGCAGGGGTCAAACTTCTATCAGTACATGCTTCTTACCCTAAAAATACACATTTTGAGTTTTAGTTGCATGGATAATTCTCATGTTTGGTTCCAATTTCTGTTTCGTTTGTTCGAGAAGGGGAGGGGTTCCAGACTATCATAAGAACCTTCTACGACCCCAAAAATCCCACGCAAAATTTCACGCCGATCGGTTCAGTAGTTTTCGATTCTATAAGGTTCAGACAGACAGAAATTCATTGTTATATGAAGTAATTTGTGTCTCATTTGTATGAGAGCCTCCCTTCCTGAGAGAGTAGGGGTCTCAAACAATCATAAGAACCTTCTCCAGCCCCAAAACCCCTTCATATAAATTTTCACGTTGGTCGGTTCAGAACTTTCCGAGTCTATAAGGGTCTGACAAACAAACAGACAGACAGAAATTCATTTTTATGCAAATAGAAATCTAGCCTCCAAAAACCTCCATATGCTAAAAGTGGTTTGATTTACTTGATTAGTTCTCCAGTTATGCAGAAATTTGCTTTTTATTTGTATGGGAGCCCCTCCCTTTCAAAATAGGGAGGGGTATTGAACTTCCATAGAAATATTTCTTGCCTCCAAAAACCTCAACATGCCAAATTTGGTTTCATTTGCTTCATTGGCTCTCGAGTTATGCTAAAATTTATGTTTCATTTTATGGAAGTCTCTCCTTTCAGAAGGCGGAGGGGTCTCAAACCTCCATTTGCCAAATTTGGTTCCATTTTCTTGATTTGTTCTTGAGTTATGCAAAAATTCGTGTTTCATATATATTAGAGACCCCTCTTTCAGTGAGCGGAGGAGTCTCAAACCACAATAGAAACATTTCTTGCCTTCGAAAAACTCCACACGCCAAGTTTGGTTCCATTAACTTGATAAGTTCTCGAGTTATTCAGAAATTTGTGTTTCATTTGTATGGAAGCCCCCCCCCCCCCCTTTGGCCCATTCCAGATGACAGTGGAGTCTCAAACCTCTATAGATACATTTCGGTCCTCCAGATGTCAAATTTGGTTCCATATGCTTGATTAGTTCTCGAGTTAGGCACAAATGTGTGTTTCATTTGTATGAGAGCCCCCCTCTTACAGAGGGTGGAGGGGTGAAGAGTCACCTTAGAAATATTTCTTGCCTTCAAAAATCTCTACATGCCAAATTTGGTTCCATTTGATTAGTTCTCGAGATATATAGAAACTTTTGTTTCATTTATATGACCCCCCCCCCTTCCCGAGAGAGAGGAGGAGTCTCATACTATCGTAGAAACAATCAGTGCCTTTAAAATTCCCGCATGCCAAATTTGGTTCCATTTGCTTTGTTAGATCTAGAGTTATGGAGAAATTTTAGTTTCATTTGTATGACAGCACCCCTCCTAGGAGAGGGGAGGGGTCTCAAACCACCATAGAAAAAAAATTGTCTCCACAAAACCCCACATGCAAAATTTGGTTCCATTTGCTTGATTAGTTCTTGAGATATGCAGAAAATTCTGTTTCATTTGTATGGGAGCCTCCCTTTTAGAGAGGGGAGGGGTCTCTGACTACCATAGAAACATTTACTGCCTCAAAAACTTCCGCATGCTTAATTTGGGTTCCATTGATTGATCAGTTCTCGAGTTATGCAGAAATTTGTGCTTCATTTGTATGGGAGCCCCCTTTCCAGAGAAGGGAGGGGTCTCAAACCATCATAAGAACCTTCCCGGCCCCAAAACCTTTTCCATACAAAATTTCACGCTGATCGATTCAGTAGTTTTCGAGCCTATTAGGTTCAGACAGACAGACAGACAGACAGACAGACAGACAGACAGACAGAAATCCATTTTTATATATATAGATATATATATTTATATATATATATATATATATATATATATATATATATATATATATATATATATATATATATATATATATATATATATATATATATATATATATATAATCCTGATCCATCGAGCCCTACCCTACTAACATGCATGTGTATGTATGTGTAGAATGTTCATTTAATTTTATAATGCATAATATATATATATATATATATATATATATATATATATATATATATATATATATATATATATATATATATATATATATATATATATATTATGCATTATAAAATTAAATGAACAGTGAGAATGGTCGGTTACTCCCAGCCCCATTCAGTTGATTCATTGTGCAATTTCACTGATTCTGATCAATCACGGAGTAGCAACCATCGATACGTGCAGTCAGTCAAGCTAAGCTAAGCTAAGCTAATAGTATAGTTAAAAAACTAAGCATATATTGAAAAAGCTGCAATTTGACCAAAAGCAACATGGGACAGTTTTGCGTAGAACGGCAGTATACCTCATTAATTGATTTTTTTTAATTAAATATCACCAACATCACACTTTAACCATGGTCCAAGCCAACAGCGATAACTTTTAAACCACTCATGGTTCGTGACATCTAGCGGGAATAACAGCGAGACATTACAAACAACGTAACAACTTCCACTCAGTGTAAACAACCAAAAATGATAGAAATAGCACAAACAGAAAAAGTCGCGAAAACCACTAATAATAATAATAATAGTATAGACGAACCTATAGTCACTAGATTCTAGTGACTATAGACGAACCACCCGTTACCTGAATAAAGACAACAACAAAAATTCGAACCATTCTGACATCTCCTACCACAGTTCTTTAGGCCAACACCAAATGTCTTTCCTTCTCTTTGTTAGAGAACGAATCATTCCAAACCATATAGCGTCGAATAGTCCATCATGAATAACCCATTTTTTGGATAATTTTTACTTCGTTGTTTTGGAATGTTATTCAGAAAGTGCTTGAAACGAATGTATCAGATCATGGATGTATATTGTTTATACCTTGAAAAAAAAACCGGCCACAAATTTAAGACCGCGCGACAGTTCAAGTCATTCCCTAACAAGTTAAATATTTTTTCGTAAGCATACAAGTTACCAACTTATTTAACCCCGACAAATTGCTTTTGATGTTTGTGAAACGGTTCAAATAAAAACACATAATCGGTAAGAGATTAGTCTGCAATTTTATTCAGTTTTCTTTGTATCTTCTTAACTATAGGCGACTAGAAATGCTGATTAGCCGCCGGACATTTTTATAAACACAAAAGCTTTGCCTAATCAACACTGTAAATATTAGTAGCAATGAGAACTCCGCGATAATACAGTGTAAACAATAAATATAAAGTTAGAATATTCATCCGGCCCTCAGCGTTTATATCAGCGTATATCTCTCATCGTGGGTGATATAGTGTACATCTTATTAAAGTTAACTTTTTTCGGTTAAACTATTCTATTTATTCAAAGTTAAAAGGAAGTTGAAAACATAAGCAACAGTATGGTTATGATGAAATTTAGAACGACTCATAATGTGGTAATAGTATTTTATTTTAGGGAAGACAAAATATCTAGAAGACTACCAATTTAAATCAGATACAACATCATTGTACTTGAGCCTAATATAGATATTTTCACTATACCTAAAAATTCGATCGAAGAATTCCAACAAAAACACAACCCAATAATAACTGAAAGAGCACTTTGTTAGTATTCTACTATCAATATTTGTTGGAATACCCCTTATAATCAGATTACGTGATTGTGCTAACATTAAAAACCGTATTAAAAATAGGAGAATTGCTAGTCTTCTCATATGTTGTCCTCAATTTAATCCGATACTTCCTGTAACTTTCGGCCTACGTGGAAATCGAAGTCGTTTTGATAAAGATTACGGAACCCCAAAAACAAGTTTAATGAGAAAGTTCAGAGATATACTCTACTAGAATCTACTAGACATGCATCAGTAATATATCCGAATGTTTAACCATTTCATAATAATGAGAAAGCGACTCGGCATACATTACACAATGAATATAGGACAAAACATCAAAATACTTGTCAGCGCAATGAGTTTAAAATGAAGTTCAAGAGTAAATTGATGAATAAAAAATCATCAACACTTGATCCAGAGTTGAAAAACGTTTGTAATTTAAGGGTATATTACCAAATGGCAGAGCAATAAATTAAACCTTCTAGCGGCCATTTTAATTATATCAACACTCTCCTTAACAGCGATGTATATATAAAAGTATACGGAAAGTAACATTTTTTTCGACCTAGCGAAAATCCGACTTCACTATTCCTCAATGTAACACACAATAGTTTTTTAAACCTGTTCTGTAACCTGAAGTCTATCAATTTCTCACTCACATTGTTTTGCTTTCATCAGTTTTTTTTCAGTAACAAGCCCTTATTTTATGCACAACATTTTAATAAACATGCCTCCGGCTGAAAGTCTCTTTAATAAAGACATCTATTTTAATAAACAGTCACAGTATTAACAGTTACCTGAGCTATATAGCATGGTAGAGAACAATTTAGTTATATAAACAGGAAATGTTCATGCATTCATTCTCATTCTCATACAATCGACTATCTTTTCGGTTGGAGAATTCGTTCGTGCTTGCCATCCACTATACCATTGGATGCTTCGGAAAGGCCAAGGGAGCAAGAAATTGAACACTGTGGAAGTGCTTCAAAGAACGTTAACAAACAAGTCATGTCAATCGATGCATAGGTGAAAACCATTTATGGAAATTTTAAATAGCTCAGAAAAAATGATTAATTTATAAAGACGCGTAAAACTTCGTAGAAAGAGAAAAATTGACACACGGTATGGAAAAGGGTGGCCCTGGGAATAAATCCTCGACCTTCTGCTCAGTAAGAAGCACGGGTAACCACTGACCTACTCAGCCACATCAACACCATACATCATCGGTGACGAACCTGCCCAGAAGGCTGAAGTCAAGCTTCTATCAACATTTAATATCCTCTCTAAATCTTCTTATTATCGGTTTTGTATAATGGTAATATTACTTTTCTACGTCCTACGTCCTACGTTCTTCGATTAGCCTATGGGTGACGCTGAAGAAGTAAAGCTTCCGACCAAAGAATAGAGGTTACCGATTATCGCAAAGGAAATTAAAAAACGCATTCATCACGTTTCAGCATGTGTCGGATGGCATCAACCGGAAGATATCAACGTGATGTATTAGAAATAAACGAACAATATAATCTTTAATTCCACCAGCCTTCAGAAACACCTTACACAAATTGTGGGATCTCATATCAAATATAATCATATGATACATGCTACCAAATGCGAAAATGTCTTAGAGTTGTTTCTGGGCTGTGGTGTTCTTGGGACCAATAGAGTAATGCAGTGAGCCAATTTTAAATCGCTAGTTTTCTATTGATTATTGGTTGCGATGTATGACAAACCATCTTATCTATTTTTTTATGGAACATTTTCAGTTTCTTGTTGGTCATACATCGCAAAATAATTAGATACAACCGAAACATTACCCTCCTTTCCGCCAATCGTCAGCATGGTCGCTGACTTATCTTTGTTATGGTAGATATCTATCCTTGTTAAGGTCGCAGACACCTCGAAGACGCGCGAATTTACAATTCCATTACCTTCCAAAGAACCCCGGATAGAATCAATAACATTATAAAGGTAGTCAACAAAACCTCATAACAAAACTAACTATATCGGTTGTATGACACTGTTTCGGCTTAATTCCCTAAATAACTAATTTCCAGGAATTCATCCTTTTAAGACTTAATAAAAAGTCCAGATTCAAATCAAAACATAAGAGAGCTTATTAAATCAACCTCGTCGAACACTAATTGAAGATTGAGTGTAATGTAGATATATAGAACCACAAGAAATAGAGTTGCAGAAACAAATAAAACGAATCAATAAACTTCCACTTTTTTCAAACACAATTTAAAACATTGTTTTGGCCGTATTAGTAGAACGATTGTGATTAGGAAACTAGGAGAATTTAAAATTAACATTTCATTTGATCACTTAAAAAAATAATCAATAAACAACAAACCAATTAATGAACCACAATTTCAAAATTATTAAAAACAAATACTTACAAGCTGTCATGTCCAGCTTAATAAATTTATGAAACCAAAGCAAGGGTAACAAATTTTGTTCTCTTTAACACGATGATAAGAAACACGCTTAGAAAAATGTACCCAACGGAGTAGTTATGTAAGTGTGGGAAGACAATGTTGGGAATCATCATGTTAACCTACCGTTGGGTACAAATAACCTACTTATGGGTTTCTACCCATAATAAGTTATTTGTACCCAAGCATGGCAAAAATCGGTTCACCTTGCGCTAATTTTCACTCCCACGCATAAACATTCAGAAGTGCACGTTACCACGTTTAAATTATTCCAATTCTGTTCATTACTATTCTGCTTTCCTTCTATTCGTAGAAAACAGAATTGAGCGAAACTGGTAGCTGATCGTACAGAGAATGAATCGGGCGGTATCAGTGTGGACGATTTCTCATTGCCTATTTTTTACCCGCTGAATCATCAACGATTGCATTCAGTTTGATTCAGCTGAGCGAGATTGATTGAATCACACTCATTTCTTCAAATCATACCTTAAACATCATTTAACATTTCAAATAATGATCTAACATGATGTTAAGCAATCTAATGCAACATAAAAACATAAAGCGTCATAACTAGAAATTAGAAGAAAAATTAGTATTCTCCATTTAATTCCAACTACCTTTGCTACGAGACTCGAGTTCTTCGTACGAGACACTGAAGAAGTCTGCACATTGTAGACGAAATACGCGTATCTGTCGAAGATAAGCAAAGGTAGTTGGAATTAAATGGAGAACACTAATTTTTCTTCTAATTTCTAGTTACAGGTATTCCACTAAACAGCTCAAACCCTCTAGGATTCATAAAGCGTCATTTTAAACCGTATCTCTGCTGTATCAAGTCTTATTGTTCTTGTTACCAACAGAAAACTGGCTCGAAATTCCCCGAATGTTTTTTGAACCAGGTCACAAAAAAGATTTTTGGAAAAGAAATCGTGCCGAAGTGCAAGTTTATTTAGTGACCGTATGGCAGCAGCCATATTTTTCATGGCTACACTTAGAATGACGATTTTCACTTTTAAATGTGATCACTTTAATTTTACCTCCATAGACGAACTATTTATGTGGTTATATATCTTGTTAACCATGGTTCCAGCTACTTTTGTCCAGTATTGTCCGAGCAGGACAATCACTAGGACATTATTCTTCCGGATCTTAACAATTTTTTTAGATACTATCAATTCCACAACAAATATCTTGTCGATGTACCATTTTTATTACCTTGATTTTTTTTACAGAAAAATAAAGAGCAAATATTATAACATTTTTATACATGAATATAATTTTTTTATTATAATGATTCCAGCATTCAATGCGATTAGTAAAAAAGACCGATAATATACTTCATTCATACATTCATATGCATTGGATCAAACATGGGGCAGTTATGCGTAGAAAGGCAGAGTATAAAATGAATATTCCATGTTTCATTCAAGTCCATTTAGAAAAAAAACTGAAGTGTGCTATGCTCATTATTACGGAATGAACATCCAAACATATTAGTTTGCTATAGAGATAAATAAGTAAATCTCAATCCAAAAATGTTTGCAAGCGGAAAAGATTTTGATAAAGCTATGTCAAACACCCATCGCACGAACGAGGGATTGGGGACTAGTAAACATGCCGCATTCAATGTTAATTTTTGCATTATGGATTACGTTCCAGAGTCCAAAACCTCTCTGTTTTATCCTACATTTATTATGTCATTGGATGTGTCTAGTATTTAAAGGAACTGTGGTAAACTTTAAACTCGTAATAGCCTATGTTGAAATGTGGGCGTTTTATAACCAGATTTTTATTTTTGAGAATAAAGTAATTATTTCGATTTAAACAAGAATTCTTGCATTTATATTGAAACATGCTAAACCATTCAGGAGACTTAGTAAGAACTTCATTTCTCCACATAAAGACCAGAATTACAGGCGAATGAGTCAAATAAATATTATTCATTAATAACCGAAATATTTTTACCAAATTTACAAAACTTTTTAGCGATTTTTCGTCCTTTAAATAGAAATCACATGGCCTGTTTTGATCATGAGTTCATTCCTTTATTACTGCTTAACGACTTCGCGATGTAAACGTTCAGCAATCTGTAAAGGTGAAATAATTAGAATTATCTTTAAAAAGTGTCAATGCGAATATGTACCTTATTTTACTAGCGTTAAGAAGCGCAAATTTTGGTTTCACCTTCTCTTCTCCCATCACAACGTACAGCTCTACCATGCAAAATACTGCTGCCTTTCTGACCATGGATTGACTATCGTCAGCTAACTGGAATTAAACATGTCAATGTAAATCATGCGCATATTTGTATTATAAATAGTTCAATGAATACCCTAGCTATGTTTGGCATAATACTATCCAAATGATTATCTGTCAAATCTTTGCCTTGCTTGTGCGCTAATTCTTTCAAAATTTTTAACGCGCAAAGGTTTGCAGGAAAGTCACCGGTTGCGATAACTGGGTTGAGGATGTTTACAGAAATATCTAATGGTAAAACACTTGCTATTTTTACTACGATGATGTCAATTTCCCTTGATACCTATAAACAAATTTCGATAAATAAAACAGTTAGAAAAAAAAACCTGGGCGTTTTACCTCTTTGCTAATTTTATAACAGTCAATTATCTTCAATAAAATTAGTTCCAGGAAGTTGCTCCAACATGACTTCATCTCCGCACTACGCACTATTCGTCCTAGTGTATGTAATGCTACGATCAGAACTGTGAAGTTTTGTGATTCCATCAGATTCAATAACATTTTCATAATAGCCCTGAAAAATAATTATTTAAAATGAGAGAAAGTAATAAAATATGGTTAATCTTACTTGAAGTTTTTGATTGGCAATTCACAGTTCCCATGTTTAATGCATGTTTGTAAATTTTCCAGAACTTGAACTATTGTTTCTGAATTGGTGTCGTGAGATAAAATTATTGCTGCTTTTATGACGTCGTTTTCCTTTACACCACCTAGAAAATTAAAACAGAAAGGTTATTATGATATGCTTCATCATAAATTACATGATTATTACTGTCTACGACAAGTTCTCCTGTATTCGTAAAGGTGTGTTGATGGTGTCGCTGAGAGTGTACTAGAGGTTTCTGGTTCATATCGATACCATCCAACCGCACAGTGTTTTCGGGGGTATTCGATTCAGTAGTGGTAGCCGATTGAGTTTTAGATCCATTACAGGAGTCATCTTTTTCGAAACTATAGAAAAATAAATCTATGAATAATAGTATAATTAATACAACCATTTTAGTCGTTACCCAACATGACCGTTTAAACCATTCGAACCAGTTAAGTAGTCTGCATTTTGCACTTGAACTTCTCCCATTTGGCTTATTCCAGAATCTTTGCTGTTGGCATCTCGGTCAAGTTTTGCTTCAAAGCTGTAATTTTGAATTTCAGCAGTTGTTTTACGCAAATTTTTATACACTTCTTCTGAGTTCATAGAATCCGTGGCGTCGATTGACGTTTGGCGTGATCTAGCGACTAAGATAATGAAGAAAAATAAAAACAATAATTTCATACTTAATAAAAATGATTCATTAAGTCATTATGGTGAATAAATATATAAATAAATAGATAAACAAATAAACAATTAATTAAGTCATTATGATGAACAATACATATTGATCCCCGTATCACGGAGCCAATTCAAGCTGAGCAATGCATTAGGTCCTAAGTAACATTGAGAAATTCTCTTCGTCGACTTTCTCTTTGGTTAGTAGCTTGTCTATTAAACGATTTGCTGATTTTTTCGACACATTGGATTCTTAACCACACATTATACTACCGTACTGGATGTTGAAAATACTTGAACATGTTTGTACATAGCCGTAAGAACGTAAAGAAAAAGTCGACAAAGAGAGTCTCCCAATGTTACTTAAGGCCTAATGCATTGTTTTGCTTGAATTGTTCTCTGCTCCACCCTTAACATTTCGCAAAAACATCATCACTGATTTGATACGGAATTTCGTGGTTTCATGTTTTACCTGCTCTCTGGCGTTGTGGGCAATCAAGTACCATCAAGGCTCAGGCTAGGATGGGAAACTAGTGGCTCTGTGATTCATAATTTCTAGATACATCACAAGAACAGAAAAACAGGGGCCGTAACCTCACTTTTCACATGTGCACCAACTTTCACACATAAATTACACTCAATCGTCTAACTCACTTGACACCTTGATGCTAGTAAAATGTTGACAATTGTTTGTGGTTTGGATGTCAGTAGATGAAGATCAAAGACGAACTCAGAAAAACTAGAATTACTATTTAAAAACCAAATTTAGGTTTTTTTTTCATTACTGCGAGAGATTGATTGAGATAACATTAAGAGTTTCTCTTTGGTTACTTCCCCTCCGAGAAATCAATTTAAAAGTTATCTAACGTTTATTAGTAATATAAGGTTCAAGTTACGAGACAAGAGTGCCCACCCTTATTACTCGA
Source organism: Aedes japonicus (assembly GCA_034211315.2). Taxonomy (NCBI): domain Eukaryota; kingdom Metazoa; phylum Arthropoda; class Insecta; order Diptera; family Culicidae; genus Aedes; species Aedes japonicus. The sequence continues at coordinate 287,327 of JASCZW010003579.1, forward strand.
TTTTACAATATACCTTTGTTTGCTATTGAAACACAAAATCATGTGCTTTTAAAATATCAAGTATTATTAAAGTAAGTGACGTAAAGGAGAAGTAGGATTGGATTTAATTTTCTAGAAGTATTTTGGTTTCATCATACTGAATCCATAGAATTTTGTACAAACGTATCTGCTACATGCACTACATAACTCTTAGAGTAACACATTTCACCTTATTTCTGTACTGGATATAAATGTAGTCACGCTGTATTTTTTTTCCTGACCAAGCTCACATCGGCGAATCCCAGATTTGACCCTGGCAATCAGAATTTAAAAGTTGTTTTTCTGATATACAACCAAACATTTGACCAGCGCTGGGGATCGGAAGGTTGGAAGTGTAACAAATGGAAAAGTATGCTCTCGTCAAAGGGACAATAAGGTGGTAGCCATTATTGAGAAAAATTCCAACCTTTCACATTTCCTTCGAAATGTGGCTCGCAAAGTTGGGAAGTTAAAACCATACGTATTAAATTAAAGCAGAGGCAAGGACTGAAGGCGTACAACGTGAAAAAGGTGCCCAACCGTGATGACAAGCAAAATTTCAATATAAAAAGTCGTGCTAAGGAGCTTTACACCATTTTTTTTGTGCAATCATTTTTTTGTTTCATAATAAAGATGTGTACGAAAAAGAATATTTGCAAAAGAGGTTGCTACCGTTCATCAGAAGCTACCACTTTTCAGCTCTGGTTTGGCCTGATTAGGTGTCTTGTCATTAGGCGTCCTGGAATGGTACATGAGGTCAAATACGTGCCAAAAACAGCCAATTCACCAAACTGTCCAGAACTACACCCAATAGAGAGTTAAGCGAAAACTCTTCGAAACTTATAACAAAGCAAATGGTACCGATGATTTCAAGAGAAGATGGAGAATCGTCACGGCGGGCGTATTTGAGGATACCATTCGGAACATGATGGCGGGTGTACCACAGAAAGTCCGAGAAGGATTCATATCTTAATCAACTGTTTCTAAAGTAGCTATAACTCTATTAATGTGAAATAAACAATCGGTTTTGTTGAATTTATTTTTGCTGCTATTATTTTGGTGTCCGAAATTTAATGTGGACAGGCTTAAGATTGCAAATTAACGCTTGCACATTAAAAAAATGTCACATACGAGCATTTTAAATCGAGTTAATTGTAGTTCGAAAGCAGCGCTTATTTGCATATGTTGCTAAAAATTACGTGATAATCATGACAACTTTTTTGTTTTAAACATACTTTTCATCGACAGAGAAGACCCTAGACTAATCCGCCATGATGTTTTTATTATTCTACCAAGGATCATACTAAATTATTTAATTAAAGAGAATTTTGTGTCTTTTGATCGACGCATCAACTAAGCAGGAGTAAAACAAAAACTTGCACCATGAAGCTTGCTCCGCATATGAAATTTTGAAATTTTCGGAATTCTAATAATTTTTATATAATCTCTTGAATGCCTTTATCACACGGGCTACGGTTATATGAGCAATTCCGAACTGTGTTCCGAACCATTGATGTGACTCGTTTGAAATTTCGAAGTGAGAGCACATCTTTTTGCGTATCTGTTTATGTTTCGATACCATCACTGAAACTGTAATTTATAAATATTTTCACAGGAAATATAATCAGCAACAACTTTGCTGACGATTGCTTTTGAGCCAAAGGTCAAAACAACAAGATTTTAATTATTTAGGAGATTGATAACCGATTAACATGATCAGACAGCTGCTAAGTTAAGTTAGCAACATTGTACTGTGCAATGTGCCAATGGTGTTCCGATCAAAATTTGGTCAAACAGTAAAGTGTGTGAGTTGATCAAAGTTTTTATTAATAAGTCAATTTTTTTTTCTTTTTCAAGTTCAGTTAATACAGAATACAGGAGAAATATTCAGCTAAGCTTCCTTTTTACCGAGTGCGAATTGCCGGGTCTTTTATTTAATGGTTGTCGATGCTTCCTTTTTGCCGAATGCGAATTGCCGTTTCTTTTATTTTATGGTTGTCGACTAACGTTCACCGAACACTTTTAAGACGTTGATAACAGATAGTTTAGCCACAGAGAACAGACATCCAGGCTCGAACATTTTTTTCACAATTTACTGTGTAAATTTTCAAAAGCAAACCGTTGGACAATCAGCGCCGCCTAGTCTAGGTTTCACCAAACTAAAATTGACAGCCTATTAAATCTCAAGGCGCGCAGGTGGCGCCATCAAGATACGAATCACCAAAACTAACGGAAACAAGCTTTATTTTTAAAATGGCAGGTACAGAAATTTACACAGTAAGGGTACTCTAGCATGGATGTCTGTTCTCTGTGGTTTAGCCAAATTCAACAATTTCGCCAACTTGGCGTGAGAGTAGATTGGATTTTCGCCATACACGTGCAAAATTTTAATGCGTTGCTTCTCTTTCTTCGACGACATTTTGATAACTTAAGCGCTAATCTCAAAATCAAAATAGAAGCATGATGCTACACTTCAATATGAGGGGCATGCAAAATTTTTTTAATGTACGATGAAAGGAAATGCATCAAGTTTAGGTCGACCAAATTTTGATCGAAACACCCTTTAGCCAGGATTTTTCTGCTCTATTATACGAGCCAGATAACCCTTTTTTTGCCATCTAGAGACTTGAATAAATAACAGCTTTTGTTCCATACGTTCATTCTAAAGGTAAATTTCTGCAAAATTATTGCTAGTGAAGTTTTTTAGAAAGCATAAGCAAACCAAACTGCACGAAACCGGATGACGTAATACAGCTGATTTTCAATGGTGTCTTTATTTACATTCTGAAAAACAAGTGTGTGGCGGAATTGGATTTTTGCAACCAGAGAAGTGTAAACAGTTTGGTTAGCGAAAATTTGGTTAGCATTGTAGCTTTGCGGACGCACCAAAATGTGGTTTAAAACCACAACTAACGGATCGAAAGATGGACCGGAAGATCATGGTGGCGTTTTCAAACAAAATAAAAAAAGCAGTTCTGTTCCTAATGATACCAAAAAGCTAGGTACTTCTAAGACTAACGTCCAACGTGCCAAGGCAAGAATCCATTTAAAAACCTTCAAGAAGCAGAAGATGACAAGTCGGAGTGAACAGCTGGCTACAACCGTTAAACAGTATGGGAAGTCGGCGTTTATTATTATGAATGATGGAACATGTAAAATTTGACTATAAGACGCTTCCGGTCGATCAATATTGAGGTACAGTGAGGAAAGTGGGTAAATGGGGTAAGTGAAAATAATATTTATATCTTCTTCCCCAAACAAGCGTGCACTGGATTTTCATGCGGAAACCTTCCAGACCATTTAGGTCAACCCTATCAATGCAAAAGTCATGAAAGTTTAGCTCCTTTAGCAAAAAAGGACCAAGAAGTTGTTTATCTGTCAATTCTCAGTCGTGCACAAGTTGGTTCGTGCATAATTGAAAAAAAAGGCGGAATAAACTCCCATGGTGCATTAGTAAGTAGTTTCTTTCAATATTTTTACATTTTTATGGCAAAAGCCTTAGAAATATTCGGTTTTAACGAGAAAAAGTCATAAATTATACTACCTAGTTTTGACAGCCGGGTGGGGCAAGTGAAAATTTACTATTTATAGAAAGAATCTCTCTCTGCATTGTAGGTAAACATGGTTCGTAACTATCGGAGGGTAACGACGCGTGCTGAATATCCTAAGCACGATTTGTACCAAGCCTTGGCAGATGTTAGGAACAGTTAAATGTCTCAAACCGAGGCATCCAAGTGCTACGAAATTCCGGTATCTACGTTGATTAACCGACTTAAAGGAAGACGTGGAGCAAACAAATTTACTCAGGAAAGAGATACGGCAATACCTTGATCGATTGAAGCCAAGTTAGCTGCCCCTATCAAAACCACGGAAAAGTGGGGGTTTGAACTTTCCAAACAAGAGATCCTCTGGGCAATTGGTCAGTACTTAAAAAATAGTGGACTGAAAACTCTACTTAAGAATTATGTTCCCGGAAGCGACTGTTTTTAGAGGATTTATGCGACGCTACAAACTATCTCAGAAGAAACCACAAGCGGTAGAAATTGCTCGTAAAAGAAATGTCGGCCCGTTCATTATTTCAGATTCCTTCAAAATAGTTAACGAAGTTACCATGGGTATTAGACCTTCACGTATCTTACCTATGTCAATTGCGTTCGATTGAATAAAATGAAGTTATTGTTGTTTCCTTTCATTGTTGAGTTTTATGCAATCATTCCGAAAATTAATATTTTTTGTTTAGGGCAAAACTCTATTACAAGTATTTTTTTTCACTTGCTGGCGTAAGTGAAAATTTTGAACACGTTCCTTAAATATTGATCATATTTTTTTCCATACACTTTTAAATAAATTTCAAGTACGTATGTCAGCCTAGAATTGATTGAATATGATAATCATGACTAAGTCATCTGGATTTATGTTCATATGATAATGTTAACACGCATCAAACATTAACTACACGATTTTCTTTACCCACTTGCCGCACTGTACCTTACACGGTACGTGAAAGCCAGACGTCAATGATACCGATAAGTAAATTTTTAACGAGTAATTCGGTAAAAAGGCAATGGGTTGGCAAGCTATTTGCAAATGCGCAATATGCTCAGAGTCGTTTGTGACATCAGAGATAATGAAGACTGATGCGTACATCCGAGAATGCTTGGATCGGCGTTTGCTGTCAATGATCAGGTCCAGTATTTTCTGACCGGCATTTGGCATCTGTACATTATGCGAACTACAGCATAGCATGGAAAGGCTCTGAACAAGGCATATCTAAGGAAACATGTTAAAGCAGCAGATACGAAAAATTTGGATTTGGTGCTTTTTGAATTAACCTCATTTTCAGTTAGTTCCAAGCAAGACAGTTGAATTCACCTCGTTTTCAGCTAGTACTAAAGATAGTTGTCTAAAATTCATAACATTCTGTTCATTAGTTTGTGAGTTATTGTGCTAAGAGTGATGCTACTTTTGTTATTTTTAAAACAATGGATCAACAACAAATTCGTGTTTTAATTTAACACTGCTTCTTCGTAATTTGAAATCTTTCAAGCAAAGGGGAGCGGAAATATCAGAATTTGCATCAACTACCATAACATACCAAATCTAGCTATTAAAAGACGAACCAGCCAACGGCTGAAAGTCTCTTTAATAAAGATTAATCAATCAATCAAAATCTAGCTATCTATATATCAATTTCCATAATATGGAAAATCTATTCTTTCCAAACAAGGACATCATTCTGAAAAAGTATAAATATTCTATTTAAGTACGATGTAATAACTACTTACCACTAGCACTTTGTAAGCTATAGGGACCTTGCTGTGGGCTCAGCAACGGTTTAGGGCTCGATGACGATAATGGAGATGATGGACTATCTGTTCCTGAAATAATAAAAAAAAACTTATTAATGACAATAATAAATAAAACGTTTCTAACATATATCAAGATTAATGTTTCGAACCTCAACTATATATATGGCACAATAACCTAGTATATCTATCATAACTACGTTATATTTATGTCAAACATGGAGCTCTTAAAATAAGTACCAGTTAATGGAGTAGTGCCACTGCGTATAGTCGATATTAAAAATTGGTTGTTTTTGTTTTTTTCCAAAACTGATACGTTTTACTAATTAGATGCAAAAGAAACAGTTGTTCCCAGATAACATGATACGAATCATGAAGTCTTCTTTGCACCGATATTTATAAGACCTCGTTAAAGAGAACTTGCACATATTTACTATAGTGTTATGATGTACATAAAAGGTAAGGCTGTAAAGTAGTTCGCCTCCCAGTGGTGCGCACTGGGTAACGGTTAATGATCTACATTCGAGAGTTTGTTCCAGTGATAGGGTAGTGGCCGATCAACTCAAGAATGTGCAGGTTGAGGATCAAGGGCCGGTTCTACAGTATCAGCATGATTAACGTGCAAAGCCCTCACCTCCGAAGTAATGATGGTGATGACGAAGAAATTAGCGCATAGTTGTGAATACGACCGCAGCCAAAGCCACGACATCAAAAAAAGATCAGCATGCAAGCGCGGGCACTTAACTGCGTCAAGCTACCCGTCGAGTGGAACGATACAGGCAGAAGCAAAGGCAGCAAACCTAACTCTTTTTTTTTGTTCGATGGGAATCCGGTTGGCAGGCGACGAGGGGCGTAACGAGCAAGATGTTTAAACAAGATGGAGCAAGATCTACAGTACAAGGTGCCCATGAGATTGGCGGGAAGCAGCCATGAACTGAGAAATCCAAGAAATTTTATAAATTGTACACGGAAAAAAAAATAGTAAAACAAGAATATTTTAATTTGAAAATTACAAAAATGTAAACTAACATTTAACGTGATCACTTGAAAAGAAAAAAAAATTATAAAAAGCTTACACTATTTCAAACTATCCCTGGTACACGCGAGCAAATTACTATAAATTCCACAAAAACTTATCCTTTGACAAGATAGGCCTATTTCGCTTGCGGCTTACAGACTTTTCGTGCTCGTGAAAGTGTTTTTAAAAAAAGTGAAGTGAAAAAAATAATAATTTTGATTCAAAACTAATTTCACGTAGAACTTAGGATAAACAACATATTAGATTTATTCGACCACCCGTGTTGGTTTATACAAAATTAACTTTTTAGGTGATGATTTCTGTGATTCACCAGTCGAATTAAATCAATCCTATTGTTTTAATTGACCATTATGTTGGTTGGTTCATTTTAGCAACTCTAAAAATAATAATTTTTGTTTCGGCACTTTTCTTAAAAACTTTTACGGGCGATTAGTAGAACGATTGTTATTGGAAAACTAAATTTACACTTCACTAGATCACTTTAAAAAAAATGAAAAACTGGAACACTTTTTCATTTTTTGTCCACTACAGAAAGCTTATCTTTTGACAGAAAGGCCTATTTTGTCGGCGACTTTCAGACTTTTGCAGTGTCGAGTGCTCGATAACCATCTGATTTCTAACTTTTTGTTGTGGCTAATTTTATTTATTTTTATTTGTTGTTGAAAGTAAGCAAACTAATAACAAAAAAAATCAATTGATTAATACATCAAACTTACACTTCCGTAAAGTATGAATAATGGATCATGCGATGAATAATGGAACAGCTCCTCTATGCGGTAATGCATTCCAAAAGTGTGCTGATTTGTGATAGTAGACTATTTCAGTTTTTTCAAATGAGTTTATATGATCAAATGCAAAATTTTAACTATATGCAAATACTGGATTTGACCATTCATCACCATTTTCGAATCATATCGTCATCATCGAGAAGAACTACTATAAAACTTCAGAAGCACTTTTGGACTACATTACCACTAATCTGGCAACACTAGTGTGTTTCTTTACAAAATGGTAAAGCACCAGACCAGGCGTGCCCAAGGATAAAAACCCACATGGGACAGTTATACTTTTATGGACAACTCCCCAAGGTTGGTGCCAAACAGATGAGCTTGTAAATCAATAGAAGCATAAAGTTGACAGAAGGCACAAAATGCTTCTAGGAACGCTTATTTCGCAAAATCCTTCAATCATAATTCAAAGTGTAGATTGCTCTTTAAGACGTTCAACTTGCTTGTTGCAAATATCAGTTCCAGTTGTAAAAAAGTTTTTGTATTTTGTATTGTAGGGAAGCGGAACCTATTCTCACCATAGTACATATATCCATCACATTCTGCAGCCATCCAACTTCAAACGTCAAAAGATGTTTAATTTCTCCAATAAATGGACGCAGTAACCAAGAATATATAATCCTGGCAAATAAAATTAGGTCTTGAATATAATTAAAAGCTACAAAAACGTTTCGAAGACTTAAATTTCGTAAAAATAATGAGCCATCAGATTTTTAACACAATTGCTTACCTTTGAACTACAAATTCGTCGTATTGATCTAGCCGTGCAAGGGAATATACTCGAGCCAGACTCCAAGTTTTCTCTTTAATTGCACTATATCCTTACACATTTTCGGTGCGTAATTGCACAAACCATAAAAATCACACTTCACTTATTACAGTAGCCACACTAGAATCTACGAATACTCGATAAAATACTAGAAAACTATGGGATTAATTTTCACAATAATATAAATACGCTTGCACCTATTCTGAACCGTGTTTACAATCGACGTAATCGCTTGATGTTGCACTGCTCACATACTGCATAGCATACACATCAACGCTAGTGTGCGTGTTCAAGCATTCATAGAGCATTCTATGCCCAGCGTTGTGGTGAGTCTTGTTGTCAATATTCTCATGGGAGAATAACAAACAAACCCTTTCATTTTGTCTTGGTTATATGCATGCTACCCAACACACGTGAAGTGCTGTCAAATGATCTACTTCATTTTTGGGTGTAGTAGTGAAGAGCATTAGCTTGTTTGTATTTTTTTCTTGATTAAAATCAGTACGATTAACATATGTACACAGATGGGATTAATGTTTTTCGTCATATTATTAATATAGGTACATAACAGTTTCAACTTTTCCGTATTAAATTGGAAGAAAATTATCAGAATCAAATGTTCTGTGTGTTGTTAAACGATTAACGGTAAATTGACGAATAAATTGTGAATAACTTGTGTACTCAGTATTCGGTATTCAGTGCATATTCACCGATTTCCACTGGAGGTCTGCTTCTTGAGCTCAATATAGGTACCGCTTCCCTATTTAATTTTTTTTTTTTAATCTTTATTAGAGTGACTTTTGGCCACCTGGGCTAGCCCACTGCGCAAGTTTTCCTACTATCCGCTATGTAATAAACCTAACACTTGTTGGGATTGGTTAGTTAATACCGGTGCCTTGCAACATAACATTGACTACCTATAAGTTCCATGCGAAAATCAAATGATAACTAATGACAACAAACGTAACCAAAACAATGATCGTTCAATTTTCAAAATGCTTGGATATTCATTTATGTAAACAAGTCCATGTTCAAAACGAATTACGAAATGTCAGAAATGAAATTCAATCAACCATCGGAAAAAATGCAAGGGCAACCCAGTCCAGGGTATTCTTGCACATCATTGCTAGCATATATTCCTCTGGGACGATGATGACAGTCCTGGTTGTTCCATGTTCGTACTAGGATTCAAAATCACTTAATAAAACAAAATCATCACAAGAGCTGCTATTCAGATTTCGTCTAATGAAATTCATGATTACCGATTGATGATCTAAACTGATCTTTAACCCGCTTTTAGAGCCGACTTCATTCATTGCAGCAAATAAAATTCAATTGGCATAGAAGTGACAGCGGTAACCATGTAAACCGGGAAAGTAAACATCATCATTACACTGGGATTAAATCATTTTAACTTCTCATGGATCATTCCTTGTCGAACGTTCGAGTGTGATAGTTCGCTGCATAGTTAGCTCCGCAATCGAGTACGTTTTGGTTTTTTTTTTCCCCACGATCGTGGTTTTTTTTCTGCACTAAAGCTGGTGCAACAGCTGGTCAAAAAGTGCCACAGTGCGACGTTCGGACGAAGGAAGTGGCCTTTACAGGCGAGCCTTGTAAAGGACCATTCAACGACCCGTCATCGACACCGAAAGTCAGAAAAATATTGTTCTCCCCCACGACGGCAATCATCATCATCATCAACGCTACCATCACCTCATCATCACCGCACCATTTCATCGCGTCGGTCGAGGCTTTGTTCCCTACGCAGGCTTTACAATAGCCTGTGTACAGACCGGCAAGTAGCAGCCGCACCATACCAAACTGCCAAACAATAGGTAAACATTTCGTTTTATTTCCACTTTGCTCCACTACTGACTGACGATAGAGGATAATCCCACTAGCAGGCAGAAGTACCTTTCCGGTAAAAAATATTTCATTTATTATTTTTTTTTTTTTGTATTTATATATATTATTATTTATTAATTTTTTTGGTTTGAAATTTTTCTGGCTGATTAATCCTCCCGGATAACAGGAAACCTTTCTCATTATATATTAGTATTACATATATAGGTATATATATTATTTTTTTTTTTTTGGTTCATAGGGAATAATTTTTTCAAATTATTGATTAATCCACCTATAAGTGGATGTCGTTTTTCTAAATTTTGGATTTATTTTTCTCTGTGATAGGAGTTGTGTATGTGGATTTTTTTTGAGCATGTTTTAGGTTAATATAATTGCATCAATAAAATAAATCCTTATTGTGTCCTACATTTTTATATTATATATATATATATATATATATATATATATATATTATTTTTTTTTTTTTTGAATTTGTTTATATTATTTTAAATTTATTCCTTAAATTGAATTGGGTACAATTATTTAATTCTCCTCGTGGGCGTTCTAAGTCCCCACGATGGATAAAAATAATCCGAACAGGGGTTCGGAGGAGTTTGATAGTTCGGATGATGATATTCCTCCCATTCTGTTACCTTTTCCCCATTTACCATTAATGGATACAGGAGAAGCTTCGGAGCCAATTCCAACTGAAGCAACTTCTGGTGCACCCTCCTCCGAGCTTCCCCGACGGAAAGCTTATCCAGCCGGATCTAAAGGTCCTTTTCTGGTTTTCTTTCGGCCCAAAAGTAAACCTTTGAACAAATTCCAAATCGAGAAAGATCTGGCAAAGTCGTTTCGGAGCATTCAAGATATAACCTCTCCCAGTCGCAGTAAGCTTCGCATCACTCTTAGTGATCGCGAAGAAGCTAACAGAATTGTTGCCTCAGAGCTCTTTTCTCTAGAATACCACGTGTATCTTCCCTCGCACGTAGTAGAAATAGCCGGAGTGGTCACCGAACCGTTTTTGACGTGCGCTGACATCAAGTCCCATGGAACTGGTGGGTTTAAAAATCGTGCCGTTCCATCAGTTCAGGTACTTGATGTCAGGCAAATGAACCATGTGTCATCCGATGGCACAAAAAAGCCCTCAAACTCGTTTCGTGTGATCTTTTCCGGAGCTGCCCTGCCGAATTTCCTCGTGTTGGGGAAGCTTCGTTTACCTGTTCGTCTCTATGTACCGACGGTCATGCACTGTGACAAGTGCCAGCAGTTGGGTCATACTGCACCTTACTGCTGTAACAAAGCACGATGCGGCAAATGCGGTGAGCAACATGTGGAGGGTCCCTGCAGTACGGACCCCAAGTGTATATGCTGTGGGGAAGCTCCACATGATCTCGCTGTATGCCCGAAGTATATAGAGCGGGAAAAACACCAAATTCGTTCGCTGCAGCAACGGTCGAAGCGGTCTTATGCAGAGATACTTAAAAAGATCCCACCGGCCGCTGCTCCACCAGCCCAAGCAGACAACAATATATTTTCTTCCCTGCCCATAGATGATCAGGGCTCAGACTTTGAGGATGCTGAGGAGTACTCTGTTGTTCAGACGGGAGCGAAGAGAAAGCGCGCTACAGCAAGACGTCAACGGCACCGTCAGCAAGCATCTCTGAACGCGCTGACTGTAGAACAGGCTTCCCACCCTCCTCTGAACAATTTAAGAAGTGGTGGCAATACAAAAAAAGTTTCTCCTCCAGGTTTTAAACCACTGGCTGGTGACTTTCCGCCACTTCCGGGAACATCTAAAACCCCAGTTGTTCCAGTTTTTTGCCCAGAACGCCAACTACCAAGGCATCCGGGATCTCGACCGTGTCAAGTCGAAGACTCCGAAAAAATGTCTCTTTCTGGGATTGTGGAATTTATCTTCACTATTTTCGAGGTCTCACTGACAACGAGGAACCTCATCAACATGATCCTTACATTTGTAAAACCTCTTCTAAAGAAACTGTCTTCAAAATGGCCTCTTCTTGATTCAATCATATCTTTCGATGGATAATTTATCCAATGAGGTCGGGGATATGATCGAAGCACTACAATGGAACAGTAGAAGTATTCTAAAAAATTTGGACGCTTTTAAGTTTTTAGTTCACAAATCGCATTGTGACGTATTTGCTCTCTGTGAAACATGGCTCTCTTCTGATAAAGATTTCTCTTTCCACGATTTTAACATTATTCGGCAGGATCGAGGGGACTCATATGGAGGGGTGCTATTGGGGATTAATAAGCTCCACTCCTTTTATAGAATTGATCTCCCCTCGATGACAGGCCCTGAAGTAGTTGCATGCCAAGTGACTATTCGAGGCAAAAGTTTTAGTATAGCCAGCATATACCTGCCGCCTAATACGGCAATATCCCGCAGGGATCTTTCGACTATTTGCCTCGCAATGCCAGAACCACGGTTGATCTTAGGAGATTTTAATTCTCACGGTACAGCCTGGGGGTCACCGTACAACGACAACCGTTCTGCATTGATACTAGACCTGATGGACTACTTCAACTTGACTATTTTGAATACTGGGGAAGTAACACGCGTGGCTCCACCTCCAAACCCTGGAAGCAAATTAGACCTCTCAATCTGTTCGAATTCACTATCATTGGATTGCACGTGGAAAGTGATTCAAGATCCCCATGGTAGTGATCACCTGCCTATCAAAATTTCAATCACCAATGGTTCGTGTCAATCTCGCTCGATCGACATTGCGTACGACCTCACGAAATGCATAGACTGGGGTAAATTCGCTGAAGCGATCATCGATGGCGAGCAATCGGTCGAAGTCCTTCCTCCGTTGGAAGAGTATCGGTTTTTATCCGGGTTAATCCTCAAATGTGCGATCGACGCACAGCGCAGACCGGTACCAGGATCAACAATTCGCCGACGTTCGCCCACTCCGTGGTGGGATGATGAATGTACTGAAGTCTACCGTGAAAAATCCGTCGCGTTTAAAGCATATCGGAAGCGCGGTTCGCGAGATAACTACGAGCGGTACATTGCCCTTGAGCGTAAGTTTAAGAGCCTCGCCAAAGCCAAGAAACGCGGATATTGGCGTCACTTCGTCGAAGGGCTATCGCGTGAGACGTCGATGAGAACTCTTTGGACCGTCGGGAGAAGAATGCGAAATGCGTCGTCGGTGAATGAAGACAAGGAAAGCTCTTCCCGGTGGGTCTACGCGTTCGCTAAGAAAGTGTGCCCAGATTCGGTTCCGGTGCAACGAATTGCTTGCGATACTCAAACCAATCGTAACGAATTGGATGCGCCCTTTTCTATGCTTGAATTCTCACTTGCTCTTCTTTCATGCAATAATTCTGCGCCAGGAATGGATAAAATCAAGTTTAACTTGTTGAAAAACCTCCCAGACGTCGTAAAGAGGCGCTTGCTGAACTTATTTAATCAGTTCCTGGAGTGCAATATTGTTCCGGATGAATGGAGGCAGGTTAGAGTTATAGCTATACAAAAACCCGGGAAAGCCGCGTCGGATTATAACTCTTATCGTCCAATTGCGATGTTGTCGTGTATACGGAAGCTGCTAGAGAAGATGATTCTCCATCGGCTCGACAAATGGATTGAATCTAATGGCTTTCTATCTCATACTCAATTTGGTTTCCGCAGAGGCAAAGGAACGAGCGATTGTCTTGCGCTGCTTTCAACAGAAATACAGCTGGCCTATGCCCAAAATGAGCAAATGGGTTCAGTTTTCATGGACATTAAGGGGGCTTTTGATTCAGTTTGTGTAGACGTCCTTTCAGACAAATTCCACGAGTGTGGCCTTTCACCATTACTAAACAACTATTTGTACAATTTGTTGTCTGAGAAACATATGAGCTTTTCTCATGGGTCTTCGACAACTTCACGAATTAGCTACAAGGGTCTCCCCCAGGGCTCTTGTTTAAGCCCCCTTCTTTATAATTTTTATGTCAGAGACATCGATAGCTGCCTCATGGAAAATTGCACGCTAAGACAGCTTGCGGATGACGCCGTTGTTTCAATTGTAGGACCAGGGGCGAACAACTTGCAGGGACCGTTGCAGGATACTCTAGACCATTTGTCTACCTGGGCTGTAAAGCTGGGTATCGAATTCTCTCCGGAGAAAACTGAGTAGGTTGTTTTTTCTAGGAAGCGTGAACCAGCACAAATACCGCTTCAACTCATGGGTAAAACAATAACTCAAAGTTTGGCTTATAAATACCTAGGGGTCTGGTTCGATTCTAAATGCACCTGGGGAAAGCACATTAAGTATCTGATTCAGAAATGCCAGCAGCGAATAAACTTCATGCGTACTATCACCGGAACATGGTGGGGAGCCCACCCGGAAGATCTGATAAAGCTGTATCGTACAACAATTCTGTCGGTTCTCGAGTACGGTAGTTTCTGTTTTCAATCCGCCGCGAAAACTCATATTCTGAAGCTGCAGCGAATCCAGTACCGTTGTCTTCGTATCGCGTTAGGCTGCATGAACTCAACTCATACTATGAGTTTAGAGGTATTAGCAGGAGTTCTTCCTTTATCAGATCGTTTTGTGGAGCTATCGTTCCGGTTCCTCATCCGCTGTGAGGTGTTAAATCCATTGGTAATTGAAAATTTTGAAAAGCTAATCGAACGAAATCCTCAAACTAAGTTCATGACACTGTACTACTGGTACATGACTCTGGAGATGAGCCCTTCTTCGAATGTTCCTAATCGTGATTACCCCCAAGACTTCTCTAGTTCTACTGTAGTTTTTGATCTGACCATGAAGCAAGAAGCTCGCGGAATACCAGATCCACTCCGTTCGGAGTACATTCCAACAATTTTTGCAAGTAAGTTTGGCCATATCAGATGTGACAGGAAGTTTTACACCGACGGGTCAAAAACAAATGATTCCACTGGATTTGGTGTTTTTAACGAAATTCATAGCGCCTCCTTCAAACTACAAAATCCTTGCTCCGTATACGTCGCAGAGCTGGCGGCTATACACTATGCATTAGAGCGAATTGCCTCTCTTCCCTCTGACCAATTTTTCATTTTTACGGATAGTCTCAGCTCACTTCAGGCTATTCGTTCGATGAGGCCAGCAAAGCACTCACCGTATTTCGTTAGCGAAATACGATCTCTTTTGAGTGCTCTATCAAACAATTCCTACACCATCACCTTGGTTTGGGTCCCTTCTCATTGCTCCATTCCGGGTAATGAGAAAGCGGACTCACTTGCCAAGGTGGGCGCTATGGCAGGCGATATTTATGATCGACAAATCGCCTTCAACGAATTTTTTGCTATTTTCCGTCAACAGGCCTTGATCAGCTGGCAACAAAAATGGGATGCAGGGGATTTGGGCAGATGGTTAAATTCTATTCTCCCACAGGTATCGAAAAAATCGTGGTTCAGAGGGTTGGATATTAGCCGGGATTTTATCAAGGTAATGTGTCGTCTAATGTCCAATCACTACTCGCTAGGCTCGCATTTCTATCGAATAGGGCTCTCAGACACCAATCAATGCGGCTGTGGTGCAGGTTATCAGGACATCAACCATGTTGTCTGGTATTGCCTCGATTTCGAAATTGCCAGATCTGATCTTTGCGCATCCCTACGGGCCCGAGGAAAACCAGAGAAGGAAGATATCAGAGATGTGCTGGGTAAGCTGGACTTGGACTATATGGGGCTAATTTACAAGTTCTTGAAACAAATAGATGTATTCGTTTGATCCTCTCTTAGCTGTCGTTTTAACATGTCCACCTCGTCCCCTCCCCCGTAATACCGCTTCTGTTGTATCGTTACAGCTTAACACAACGCAACATCTACGCCAGACCAACAGCAACAATTTCGCATCGCCAATCTGCTGCTGAAAGCTAACGTTAAGATTCCTACTTCCCCATTCCTACCCGAATCATTGTTATCCCTAACCTCGACCAAGCCGCGAGTTTTTCGGCTTTCCAAAATTAACATAGTTAGTAAGTTATTGTCATTATAAAAATGAAAGAACTCGGCTCCGTTATGCCTATGGCACTTGAGCCTCACAAATAAACACGCAAGTTAAAAAAAAAAAACTTCTCATGGATATTTTATGAAAATCAAGGCACTGGTCTAGGCATCACGGGCAAGCTTGGTACGTTTCGACTAGCCTAAACAGATGGGCGGACAGTGGTCTGCCAGGCGAGACTGAGAAATACTATTAAAATTTACTCAAATTGTGACTATTTCGGTGAAGTCAATCCGGATTTTTAAGCAAACGTTGATCTGAAAGCGATTTTTGTAGCTGGTTGTCGGGATAATGTCGTTATTTGCAACAAACCTTACATGAAATCAGAACCGAAATTTTCGCCTACTCGAGAGAGAAAGTCTTTTTCACCGCTTGAGTGGAGAAGCGAGAGACTATTATAAGCTCTCAGCAGTTTTCGCGAGAAAAGCAACGGCGATTTGTAATTTTCGGAGAACATGAGTAGCTGATATATTCTTTTTCAGTAAATCCTAGATGCCAATGAATATTTTTCACTTACTTTTTGACACCTGAAAATGCACCAGTCTTCATGCTTGTTTTATTTTGACATTATAATTTTATAATGATGGAGCATGGCGGTACCAGAGTGCACCGGCTTGGCCTTATTTTCGACCTTTGATCCTTGTATACGATCTATACGATCTAGGTAGCATGTTTTCAGTGAAAAATGTGACATGAGAAAATATTTTCGTTGAATTTTGGAGAGATATATTTTCGCATATGCTAGAGAGAGGATAATAAATTATCGGCGAACTCGGCGAGATGAAAATGTCAACGGTTCGCTACTCATCGACAACCTGCTTGAAAAAGAGCATGGTTTTCAGCCAGCTGAGTGAGAATCTCTGTATAAAATATAACCCTTTTGTGGCGAACCAGCCCAGGAGGCTGAAAGCCACTCTAATAAAGATAAAAAAAAATAACCCTTTTGCGCTACCACTGAAACTTAAACAATCTTTATTGTTCTAGGGATTTTACGAAACGAACCAGCCAAAGGCTAAAACTCTCTTGCTTTTCTCTCTAATGAAGATACTCCAAAACATTTGTGGAATGGGGTTACGAAAATCGATTACGGCGGAATAGCAGTACTGCAATAAGCATTGCATAGAACACGAGGCAAATATGCGTAGACCGGCAGTATACAATCTATGAATACTAAGTATACAGAGCTAAGTCTTGTATACAGAGCCCGGAGTGGAAAAGTGATTATGGAAATATATCTGAGTTTCGAAAAACTGAGGTAAAAAAATCAATATTAGGAAAAAATACCTGAGGTACTACGTCTCATGTGATGTTGTATAATCGCTTTTGCTGTATCTTGATATTGTTTAGGAAGATTGGCTAAAGTCATTGTCATCTGAAATGATAAGAATGGATATTAAATAAAAAGTATTAATATTGAATAACATAATCTTACCTGTGACGGGTTGCAGTTATACAAAGCTACGATGCAAGATCTTGCCTGTGACTTTAATTCGAGACTTTTTTGATCCAACGAAGTTTGAACAATTTTCAATATTGCTCGATCAACTAACTGTTGCGTTTGGCTATGTGTTACAAATTGTGCCGCGGTACAATAGGTGGTAGCTAGCGTTGTCAAAAATTTTAACGTTGCTTGTCGCGTTTTGATATTTGGTGTTTGCGCTGCATCAATAAGAATCCTTAAAAATAAATAGAGAATTAATTATTCTATCAAAACTGAAATATTTTCTTTGGAATTTTACCTGAAAACACATTGCATTTGAAGATCCGCTGGAAAATACTCATAAATCAATTGTAGAGAGTTTTCCAAATTTTTCCATGCATAGAACCCAACAAATCACCACCTAATTTTTGGAACAACCTTGTAAGTAGAATGAACAACCAATCGTGTAAATCATTCGAATGCGACAGGATGAGTTCATTGACAGTATCCAAAAACAGCGCATAGACTTTTATGTGAGGATCCATGAACATTTTTCTGAATAAATCAAGAACACAACTGCAAAAAAATAATCTATGTAAGTATTTTTAGTGAACAACATTTTCATGTCAAACATGCAAAAAGGGAAGTTCATTAACCGATTGTATCCCTCTCGCTTACTAATGATAGTTTGAAAGGTGTTTCAGTTTTTCATTAAGTGAAAAGTTTGTTTAAATTTGCATAGTATTCTAATTACAATCGTTCTCGTGTTACGCTTGTGAAGATTTTTTAAATGAAAACTAATTAACTAGTTGTGAAGTACAAGTTCTTGAGTGTGGAAGACATGATCACTGATCAGCTTGAAATAGAAACCCACAATCTTTGATTGTTTTCTAATTGAGTATTCATGGGAGGAACCGTTCGCTTAATTATAGAAATCAAAATCAGAATTCCGAAGAAGTAAATATTTTCTTCTTTATCAACGCAATTTTTATTTCGTTTTGATCATTGCATTTAAAGAAAAAATATCCCCCTTGCGTTGAAATACTTTTTTGTGGCTTTTCAACCAATACATACTTGAAGTTGTTGTGGAGTTAACATTTTCCCCTCACTCAGATATTGCGTAAGGTTGATAAGGCCATCTTTTCTCTCGGACCAATGAGTGGACGCACAAAATTGGATTATCGTATCGATGTCCTCTATCATGGTTCGCGAACTATCGAGACGCGTTCGTGATCCGTTCCACGAATATGACTGAAATGGAAAACACTAGATTAATTAAAAATATAATACAATACAATACAATTAATATGGAGCACGAAGTGCAGAACTATTCATAAGGAAGCTTTTGTGTTATGTCAATTTCAAAAGCAGCACCGGATGTATATTAGTGAGAGGCCCTGAATGTCAATGAAGTTAATTCTTGCGATGATAAATGTTCTCAATACCCAATTTGTTAAAAGTACATTTACCGATCATTGGTTTTGACAAATTTTTGAGTTCATAAATTTGTCAAATATTTATCCAAAACTTCTAACAGATTTGTGTTTAGATTTAAATATTTTCAACACATGTATTTTTCTTCTTATACCAGTTTTTGTGGAGAAAAAAACTAGTTTTTACCCCAACGAATCTGAATATGAACAGGTTGAAAATTTGGATTTTCCTAAGAGGGTTATGTTTCAAAATTATTTCTTCTCATGTCACAAATTTAATACTTATGATGCTGCTGTCTAATATTAAAGCCGCGGCCGTCCTCTTTTTATGAATTTTGCTTTTCATACTACATTCACGCGAATCTCTTAATTCGGGACTATGCTATTCA